>JBBYHO010207829.1:0-35449 GCA_038382025.1 Adansonia gregorii | reverse complement strand
TTATGAGAAATTTTTATCCTTATTGCCATATTAAGACATCTCTAATTAGATATCATAAATCTACTTTATGTATTAAATTATTCTGAATTAAGTTAATTCAATTAAGCCATCCTTATTGTACCTTTTATTTAATTAAATCTATTTAATTAAATCCTAGTTTTAATCCAATATATAATCTTATTATGTGTGACCCATTAGGCTTCCCTCGTAATGCCAATAAACATAATTAACCAATTAAGTGTATTTATATTTATAAACCAAGATTGGCTTGCCACCCAGTATACAAGGAAGGTCAATATGACCTTTTACGAAAACTTTTAGTAACCAACCTCTTAGTGTACTTCGATCTTTTCACCAGATATCGTTGAAAGATCATGACCATGGTGTAGTGTCTACTTATGCATCAATCCATATTAGTTCTGTAGCTTTTGATTAACCTCATAAATTTAGAGAAACAATTTCTCCTAAATTCACCATGTGTTAGCCAATAACTTTATCAAGTTAACCAAAGCCAAGAACAACTGAGATATGTCTCCAATGTCACTCTGAGTTGTGATCTTTTCCAGATCACTTATTCATACATGACATGATTCATGTCAAACCTAATCTAACTTACCTTAAGCATCCATCCATTATGGAACCGTTTTAGATAAATGAAAGTATGATACTCTTTATACGAGATAACCTAGTGTAACAACTTTTAGGACTAATATATGACTAGAAAGAGAACATATTCAATAGACACTTGAGTGACTTATACCAAATGGAGTTTTCATATAAGACATGTTTAGTGAACTTGTTTCCATAAAACGAGCTCCTGTATGCTATCCCCAAGTATTTCTACACTTTAATTTCTATGAGATGAAAGAGTTGCATGCATAAATGCATGGAGGCTTAGCATATAAGAGTCTTCATGCGTTGTCAATGCATTTTTTTGACAATACAATGACTAGGAATGCTTTTGCAAACATAGTTTTAATGCATAAAGATCTTATCATAGTAACTCATTACTAACTTTGTGAGGCCATCGTGTTTTATAGGCTTCATCCACTTAATTTTTGCATGATTATCAATCACCTTACTAACATGAGTGATAAGTTTGCATTATTAACTATTATATGCCTTGTCTAATTTGAATGGCTATAGGGCATATACTAACATTGTGTTTACCTTCCCTTGTTTCTTTTTGTTAGTAGCAGGCTTCTTACTTGACCTAAAAAACTCACGTGCAGACATTTTGCCATTTTAATTATTGCATCAATCATTTCACCAGATAAAACTAGGTCCGGGAACTTTTTAGTGGCATACCCTACCAGTTTTTCATAATGCAGGGCATGTAGGGTGTTAATGAATATCATTGTCATCTCATTTTTGGTTAAAGAGGGCTAGACTAAGGCTACCTCTTTTTTCCATCAGTTGGCATACTACTGGCTTTTTCTTTAGATTTATGAGAGAAAATTGGTTAAGAGCCTAATCCAACACATGTGGGTATTGATTTAAGAAAGCCCTTGCCAAGTTAGCCCATGACTGAATTTTAACATTATCGAGCTCGATGTACCACAAGGCAATTGCCCTAGTCAAATTATGCTAAAAACACTATATAAGGAGTTTTTCATCCTTTTCATACCCCGCCATCTTTTTGAGGTACATCTAAATATGCATTATAGGTTCACTAGTTCTATTGAACTTCTCAAAATCTGGTACCTTGAACTTTAGAGAAATGATAAGACTAAGCACCAAAGATAAAAATTCTACATCAATGGCTTTGAACTTGTCATTCCTCTTAATGGCTCGGAGACGTTTCTCTAACAGTTGGTACTTGCTCATTTTGTTGGTATACATTGCAAACTTCTGATCAGTTGTCCTTTCTTGATCATCGTGGTCAAGGATTACAAGATTAACCAAGGAGTCTCTTATATTCACCCTTTGAAATCTAGGGACAAATTAATCATGTCATATCATCTACCTTAATTTGATTTGCAAAAATTTACTCAATAAGGTGGTAGTGACACTCTTAATGATTTAAGCATGCTTACTCAACCATTACCTACCATCCTTGTACTAATTGTTTAGATATTCTCACCAATTCATTGATCCGGTCTTGACAAGCTTAGAGGGACTGCTTTAAATTTGGAACTCTAAGTGTTAAATTTCCATTCTTAACTTGATCTATTCTCAAGTCCTGTACTCGAGCTGCTAGATGTCCATTCCTCTTTTGATAAGTAGCCATGAGAGCACGAGCCTTAATGAGCTTTTCTCTAATTGGTCTAGCTTTTTCCTTCCATTGTCGAAGGCAGCAAGTTATGCTTCCCATTCAACTGGTGACTTACTAATGCATTAGTGCTTGTTTCTTTTAGAAGTGCCATGAAGTCCTTAGTCAGAGTTTCGATATCTTTCTTAATGCGATCTCTCCTTAACAACTTGATTTATCTCACCATCCTATAGGTAGATATCCATTTCTAACTAACTCTTTTCCTCCTTTAACCAAGAAATTTTTATGACAAAGGTAGCCTTTTCTTGTTTAAATTCCCGTCTGAGTAGTTTTACTTCAAAATAAGGTTCATCCATTGGAACTTAAGATGCCCCTATATTGGGTAGCTATAAAGTATTGTCAATGCGATGGATCCTCTATTCATCATACCCCATAGTCATGGTGCTTCTTTTCCAATATCTTTCCATGTAGTGGACCTACCTATAAACGTGGAAGTCTAACTAGACTTTCGACTTGTAGTTGGCTTCTCCATATTCAAAGTCCCAATACTGAAGGTCTTTAAAGAATAAAATGAATCGTTGGCATTGGAACTATCATTAAATTACAAGGGGTGCATAGCAGGTGCTTCCCGTTAACCTATAAGTGGTATGCAAGTATAATTTCTACATATGTATATGATTTATTGAGGAGAAATCCATGGGGCCTTCCAAGTAACTTCCTTTCCTTTGAGATTTCAAATTTTTTGACCTATTGTTCCTTAGACTTGTCTTCAGGGAATTTTTTCTCAAGGACTTTAAAGAGAGGGTTGAAGTTAGAGAAAAAATTATGCATTATTCTCCCCTTATCGATGCAAAAGTGGCTATCAAGTTAAATGTGAAGGAACAAGGCATATCCGATAATCTACCTGTCCTTGTTTTCTTGTAAAAACTAAGAGTTCAAATGGTCTTGATAATCATGGTAGATGTAGGGTTAATATTGCAAGATAAGTGAGAGAAAAAGCCCATGATTGTTGCCTCCACATAGCCCAAGGTCTTTAGGATTATGTCCAATCCTATATCGCCAAAGCGTAGACATCCTAAACTTTCTTTGGATTAATGACATTTGCCATTACTTCTTTTAGACTAGCCCAAGAAATGCACTTATTACTTCCTTTTGTCTTGACATGGCCATCAATCTAAGACTTTATGGCCTCAAATATCTGTGCTATTTTTCTTGAATGGTGGAAGTAGCAACACTTTGCAATATATCCTATCAGACTTAGCCCTTTTAATGTTGATCTATGTTATGTATTCATTAACGATAAGAGCCAAATCTTTCTGATTGAAGAGGAAACATCGATATGCCAGATTCTAGAACTATAATGCTACTTGTGATAAGCCAACATCTAACCAAACTTGGAGTAAGAAGGCTATCTTTTCATATTTTTTTATGAATGATTATCTTTTAACATTACCCTAACTAGCCCAAATATGTTTAAAATCTTGCCAATCATTATGATGGAAACGAATATTGACCTTTTCATGCATTTTGAGATGTAAATAGGCTTAGAGATATCCTTGTCTTCACACTGTCAATCATTTGACCATGCTCTAACTTCTTCAAAAGACTTAAGGATAGGAATGGACTGTTGCTCCATGACAAAGACCCCTTGTTAAACACTAGGCCTTCAACCAATTATCCTATGATGATGATTATGATGCATGATGCATGTAACGATCAAGAAACAAAAGGAAATAGGTTAGTGAAAATATAAAATAACACAGACAATAATGACAAATAAAAGAATGAAAAAAAATAAATCTTGAAAATTGCCTCTATAGTAGGCGTAGTGATGCCTAAGGGGGGTGTGACAATTACAAGTATCATGACAAGCTAAGTATCCACAAACAATGTAATGACATGTCATGAGTTAAAAGTTACCCTTATTAAGGTGATATGATACCTCAAGGAATAAGCTAATAGCCTAAATGGTGATGTATGTACACCATCGTTTAGTATTTAACATGTGTTAAGCCATTGGTCAATTAGCAGAATGGCTTATTTGGGTGATATTTTGCTTTTATCGACATGGTACGATACCTCTTAGGGACAGAAACAAATGGGTAGGCAATGATGTTCATTCTTTATCATCTAAAGTAGGATATATGTTAAGCCACCATTCGAGCAATAAAATGGTTTATTCAGCTTGGATATGACTTTCTTTAAGGCAACATGGTGCTTTGTAAGTGATGACATTCGTTTGCCATCACTCACTTATTGACAAGGGTTAGCCATCGATTGGACAACATAATGTCGTGTCTTGACACTGACATGACACATGTAGGTAATAATTTTCATTCATTGTTGCTACATAATTATGTTATACAAGAGTAAAGGTTAGAAGTGTTTCTCTGAGTGTTCTTATTTTCGGGTTATTCTAAAAACATTTTGGAATGGTTTGAAATGGCTTAGCTCATATAGCTCATTACATGGAGTTTAAGATGACATCTAAATTGGTATATGGATCACTCTTTTTTCCAAAAAAGATAGTCGATTCACCCTAATCCTAGGCCTATCAGAAGCTTGGAGGAATAGGTTCGATCTAGTGGATGTAATTTCCTATGAAAATGCAAAAGGTATAGGTAATTACACCAGAAAAGTTATTGCTATGCTTGTGCGTAGAGGTGGCAAAATGAACTTGAACCTAAAAACTTGTTTGAAAAAACCCAAGCTTGAACCAAACTTGAGAAAATCTAAACCTAAAAAGGCTCAAACTTGAAATAACCTTAACTCAAAGGAACCTAAACCCAGAATAACTCAAACTCGAAAGAGCTTGAAGTTGAGCCTAACCTGAACCCCAATTTAATACTAAAAATAAAAATGATGCAATTGTAATTAAATAATTTTTTATAAAGCAAAAATTTTAATTATCAATTTTATCTTAATATTCTTTTAATAATTTAATTACATATTAAAAACTTAATTTATATTTTATATATGATTAAACTTGCTCATGGGTTGGGCCGGGCCACGACCTACATTTTTTTAAAATCCCAAGCATAGGCCATTATTTGACATGCTTAGATGTGCCTGTTTAAGCCAAAATTACTGTTCATCACATTAAAATTATTTTTATTAATATTTATTATAATTTATAATTAAATTTAAATAAAAAATATATATTATTTTAATTTAAGTCACTGTTCTTGGTTGGGCTGAGCTTGCCCAAAACAAAAATATGATCAAATAATAATTTATCAAAAGTAAATCATATTATGAGCAATGAAAACATTGTCAGTAAGGTGTATAATCTATTTATCATATTTTCTTAAATTTAATTAGTTAAACTCATTGAATATTAAGAGTTATATTTGTAAGTAGTAAAATTTTAAGTGTATCTTTGAATATTATTCTTATTTTCTTATTGTTATATCAAGTAATGATAATTAAAATCTGATAATAGTATAATAAAGTAATAAGGTAAAATAAAATATATGGAACCTATAATAGATAATACCATTTCAAAAATTAAAAAAAAAATTATATTTTAGACTTAGACTGGCAACTAAACCTATCCACAAGCTGTAACAATTAGGCCTGTGTATCAAATTTTAAGTTTCAAGCAGGCTTGGCTCACAATAGTATTTTTTAAATAAAATGATATATTTTCATTTAAATTTAACTATAAATATATAAATATTAATATAAAAATACCTTTTAATATTATGTATAATGATTCATGCTTAAATGGGCAGGCTCAAAAAAATTTAACCTTAAGCTTAGAATTTAAAATTTTTAGACTGCTTTAGGCCCATGGAATTGAACTAAGATTTTTTTAAGCCGAACTAGGCCAAATTAAAGACTCATCTTAGAATTCAAAATTACATAAAAGTGATTACATTTAACATAAAATAAAAAATGATGTAAAACATACTCAAACTTGAAAAGGCCTGAACTTGAAAAGGCCTAAACTTGAATAGACCTGAACCCAAATAGGACCAAACCTGAACAAGCCTAAACCTAAAACTTGAACTTAGAAGAATCGAACTCAAATAGGCCTAAACCCGAATAGGCCCTAAACCTGCCCAAGCCCACTCAATTGCCACCTTTACCTATATGGAGTGGTACTCACAAAGGTGGATAGCTCATTTCGTCTTAATAATTGGGACCCTAACCTCACCAGGGAGTTTGGTGGGAATCTAATGCAAAGTCATGTGCATGATGTGTGTTAGGGAAATAAACAAACCTTTTATTTACCCTCGCATTACCATATTTATTCAAATCGATATTTATTCGAGAACAAGATGTCCCTAACAATTATAGGACAATAATCATCACAAATAAAAAGTTAATAAACAAAAAATAAGAAAGGATTGTAATTAAGTAATGATAAAAAATCGAGGAAATCGAGATCTAAGCAAGACATGGCTAGTTGTAGGCCTAACTTTCTAAACTAGTCCCTAGTGAAATCGCCAAGCTATCAACATTGTGCCAACTAAAAAAATCCCTTGCAGATCAAAATGCATGCGTGAATTAAAATATTTGTGTGTAGGAAAATGATAAAATTATTGACATGGAAATGTCCTCTCAACCAAAACTCTTCTTTTGTAACTTAAGAAGTGGACCATTGGATGAACAGCTCGTCTAATTAGTCTTGGAAGGCCATCTCGAACTTGCCAACACTTGGAGTTGCCATTGATCATTTGGATTACGCGTGATCGATGCCTATTGAAATCGATATTCAGAGTTATGAGACATTGATTCCATGGTCTGCATGGTCCAAAAATTTGAAGGTTAGGCTTGAGAGTTGGTTACACGCCAGAAGGTATGAACCTCCTTGTGACACCAAAAATCGATATCTTTCTAGCCATGTCCTAACTTGGTTTTGGTTTCCTTGATTTAAAATTGTCATAATTTTGATATAATCCCCCTTTTCATGCATGAATTTGTATAAAATAAATTTTGGTTTTAGATAAAAATATTCTCTGGATTTAAATTTTGAAAATCAAATATTCCTCATCAAGCACTAGAAAGATACCAATGCATAATATTGCCTTAAAATTTTTTATGAAACAATTTTGAAAATATGGATGCAAGATTACCATCACAAAAGAAATGTGTTAGTATGATGATAAAATTAGATAATACTGCATACAATAAATCACACAAAGTAACAAAAGAGAAATAGAAGGGACGATCAAAATGCACCTTATAACTATCATCAGTTATCCAAAAATAACCAAGTTGAGAACTTTGAGAGCATTTGGAGCTATTGATTAATTGAGGCATGAAAAACAGGTTTGAACTTTTTTAAAGTCCAAAAAAAATTTGAGAGAAAAAATTTGATTTTGTGACAAATTTTGAAAAGCGATGTTGGAGTATCCACTTAAAAATAGGGTTAAAGTATACCAATAGATGAAAATTCTAATAATGTTTGGAAAGATGAGCTTGAAAGACTTAGCTTGACAAAAGTTTAGTGATTGCTAGACAAAATGACATTTCGACAACTCTTGACAAAATTGATAAAATAGGAGAAATAGAATTTACAAAAAGTCTCATGCATTATTCTAAGCCTACGACGTTGACACACATATTTTGACTTAAAGGGCCTAATGGGATCATTTAGAGAAATTCAAATGCCTCGGAAGGGGAATTTAAAAAAATCGATTAATCTTTACTAATGTTGAAAACAAGGGATAGCATCATACTGCCCTTTTTTTATTTTATTTCGAGCAAATTTGGGGGTTTCAAATGCGAAGTGAGCTACCACTAGAAGGTTACTTGACAATATTTAATGTAAAAATATTCCAAAACATCACCTTCCAAGTGGAAATAATTTTTGAATTTAGGAGTACAATAATGTTGACAACACGTGCTGGGGAAATGGTATAGTAGACTTCAAAAAATCATTCTCGAATCATAAAGAATTGTTAAATCACAAACAATAACTTTCTGAAAAGAGAATTTTACAAAATTTTTATGAAAAATATTTTAAAAATTCAAAAAATCATCTAGTAGCCCAAAATAGCCTAAATAGAATGTAAATCACAGATTTCAAGGGTTCTAGATAGCATTAGTTTAAAAAACCATAACTCCCTCATCCAAAATGATCAGATGGCAAATAAGATACCGTTGAAAGGTAACTCAATTCCCTTTCAGGGAAAAATATCATAAAATTTATGAAAAATGGTAGAGGGTTCAAAAATGATATTTTAATTTGTGACTATAGTGTTGTTAAGGTAAAAACAAGGAAGTTTTTTGATCTTTTAGGGTTCCTTAGGTCTAAACCCGAGCCATGCACATCCGAACTTCTGTGATAGAAAGAAAAAAAAATGAATAGGCTTCATAAGCTCATTTACATAATCCTAGAGTAGTTTGAGACCACAAAATAGCCCATTAACCATGTTATAAACACAAAGACTCTAGGTAAAAAGATCATGACACAAACAATTTTGAACAATAAAGGAAGCATTTTATTTTTAGAAAATAGAACATTTAACCTCAATAAACATTGAATCTAAACATGGAAAACTTGACTTTTCCCCAGATTGGAATCCCAATGAATCTTTGAGTCCGTATTAATTCATATTGTTGAGGTTAACATGAATTTAACTTAGGGGTTTTACAAAAATAGATTTTTGACAAGCAATAAACTAGCATTTTGACAAACACATGATGAACTAAATATGATGTTCATGATGATAAACGTGGGAGACATATTCATGTAAGCAAAAATGATATTTAAACGTAAAAATAATGATAACATGTGAGGAGATGAGTATGGAAATGCATAAATTTGTTAGCTCAATGGATGACATCAAGAAATATGCCATGGAAATGATTTAAACATAGTTAAACACAAAAAAACAGCATGTTGGAATTTCATGACAACATTAAAACACATTTTCAAGATGAACCAAACACATAAGAATGAGGAAACATGATAAAGGCGTCAATAAGACATAAGAAATGCTAAATCTACCATATTCTAGGCCATAAAATGCATGAAAATCCTAAGATAAGGTCATAGGCAGCATGTTAAAACTCAATAAAATGACGAAAATGCAAAAATAATAAGATGAAGGAAAAAAGGATAAAGACTATCCCCCCAAGAGCTTTGAGAACCTTGTTTAAGTAGAAAATGTTTTAAACTTATGGCTCACTTTTTTGCCTTCCCTTACTATGATTCAGCAAGAAAAGGTGGCTAGGAAAGTGCTTCAAGAAGAGGTGTTTTTTAAGGAGAAATGATGGTTATTAAGGGTTTTAGTAGGGTTTTTGACGAGCTAATGGGAAAGCTATGGGAATGAATATTTTCTAAGCATAAAAGCTTAGGTGAAAGTGTCTAAAAGTCCCTTTGGCTAAGCTCATAACTTATCTTATATAAGATTTAATCTTAGCCATAAAAAACCTAGCAAATGTAGAGTATTTAGGACATTTGAAGTGTATAATATGATGAGTTATTATACCGAGGAACAACCTTTCAACATTTGATGGTTGGTGTATAACTTTGGCTATGGTAACAAACCATGCATAAGCTTCTATATTGATCAAAGTTTGGTTTGCCCTTGATTAATCCATATTATAGCATGGTAACAAGCTTAATAGACCAATGGAAAATGTGATGATCCAATGTTTAAAGCCCAAAAATGAAGTCCATATGGTTTTTAAGAAGTTATGTCTAATTTTGCATGATTTTTTTACCAAGGTTGTGACCAAACTCGTGTTTTGATGCTACAGTGAAAAGATGTGAAAAATGGCTTGAATCAAGCAAATTTTGCCTTGTGGTATTGATAACAGAGACCTTGCATCAATTAAGGCAAAATTTTGCCTTCTAGTATCAACTAAAAGGCCCTGTATCAATGCATAATGCAAACTTTGCTTCCAATCTCGCCATAAGGAATTTGTATTGATACTAAGCACAAAATTTTCCCTAGGTATTAATACTTCATGCCTTGCATCATTACACTTTGACTAAATTTCATGATTTTACCTACAACAAAACTTGGTATCAATACCAAAGACTATTGTATCAATACCATAGCTAAAATTATCGATACATGGACTTTTGTATCAATCCCAACAATGATTGACGTTTTCATGACATGGCAACCATGTATCGATACTTACTCATACAAATGTAGATTTTACGCTCCTTTGGCTTTCAAGACACCTCACTCAACTGGGAATGATGGATAACAAATAAGTGCTTATCTGATTGAATGTTATGATGCCTTAAATAGTGAACCTTAATCCTTTGGATTACACCTCGGATAAAATAAGGTGTTTGTAGCAAAGGTTCTTGATGTAAAAGCCAATAAGTGGAATTACGGCATTCCAGCAATATTGGACTTTGAAAGGATTTGTTAAAAAGGTTCTTGATAGGGATTCTTGAAAACACTTTTTGACAAAGGCTAATTAGCCAGATATGACCTACTAGCATCATTGGGTTTTGACTTTTAATGATGCAATGTCTTGGAGAGATAAGGATCTTACCTGAATGACCTTTCAATTTTCAATGTCAACGATTTTTAGCATGATGTTCTTCAAAGCTCGACAAATCTGCTTGATTGTGCTACTGACAGGATACTGTTATGTGACAACAATATGTATGCATGATACAATGAAGCAAGTGCAGCTTTCTTGATGATATAAGTATAGGATCATGACATAAAGTCTAATATATGCATAAACATTGCAGGTTATTAGCCTGACAATAAGCTCTAATAAGTATTTCCCTGATGCAGTAGGTCGAGGTATTGACTTTGGACTTGATGGGCTTTAAGATTTGACTCTTTTTTGGGTGACTAGATGGCCATTTTTTATGGGGTATCTGATGGGCTCTCGATAGGGTGAGAGTTTAAATGATTATTTTTTACTAAGGATGTTTGATGATATATTTGAATAGGGTTGGTCGATTTTACTAACAGCTCGAAGACTAGATAACTTTTGAGCTCGGTTGTTTTTATATCTTGGCTAGTTTAGTTAGTGTTTGTGTCTTGACAGGATTCTTGACTAGAGTGCATAAATTTGACTTAGGTTTGATAGTTTTTTCATGATTAATGACCTTGGAAAGCCCAAAATGGCTTGATATATGAATGCGCTAATACATTTCAAATGTAAAGGACTAATGGTTTGGACGATTAGAACATGAATAGAACTCCGTACACTTTTCTCATCTTTTCGATGCAATATCAAGAAATCCTTACGTGAATTTTATTCAATTATCAAATATTACAAAAATATAATGACAAGTATAATATCATGCAAATTTTGCTTCCATTCTTGATATAAGGAATTTTGTATTAAAACTAAGCATGCATTTTTCCTTAAGTATTGATACTTCATGTCCTATATCAATACACTTTAACAAAAATTCATAATTTTAGCTATAACATAACTTGGTATCAATACCAAAACCTTTTGTATCGATACCATAACTAAAAGTATCGATACATCGCTTTTTGCATCAATACCAATAATGATTTTTGAGGTTTTAATGACATAATAGACATGTATCAATACCCATACATATAAATACAAATTTTATGCAACTTTGGTCTCCCTAATAGCTCACTTCAGCTATGAATGATGGATGATTGACATGTGCTTATTCATCGACTTGATGATGCCCTAAATAGTAACCCTTAATGCCTTAGATGATAACCCGAGCAAATGAGGTGTCTATAGCCAAATTATCTTTTGGTTGTGGCTTTAAAAACCATCTAGATAGCATTAGAGAACCACTGAGCCAATAAAGGTTTCAACTGCTATCTATGTGGATCACCATTGGTGGTAGGACACTTGAACTACTCATGATTTTAGATTACCTCTCAAAAAGCCCACCAATTTAGATTTAGGAATATTTTAAATCTATAGAACTCAAGATTATGATATATTTGAATTAGGTAATCTCTAATCATATGATTGGTTAAATTTGGATTTAATTCCATTATGTTTACAACATGTAAAAGTCTCATTTTTTATGTTTACTATTTTGCTACTTATATTATGTTAATTATGAAGTTTTAATTACTGTTTTTGCATGAGGCTAACTTTATCAAGACTACAATCCCCTTTAGTTGGCACTGATAGGGAGTTCAAGTCTAATAAAGTCCAAGTCCACATAAGCCAGCACCTGATAGGAAAGTCAAGTCCTATTTAGTCCAAATATGTTATGAGCTACCACCTAATAGGCAGGTCATGTCCTATAGAATCCAAGTCCACATAAGCTGGCATCCAATAAAGAGGTCAAGCCCTATAAAGTCCAATCCTATATAAGTTGGCACTTGATGAGAGCCTTATAGAGTCAAAGCCCGCATGAGTTGGCACTTGATAAGGAAGTTAAACCCTATAAAGTATAAGATCAAATGAACTGCACGTAGTAGGGAGTAAACCAAGTAGGAAAATTTCATTAAGATTATTTTACGATGTAGTTGGAATCACCCCCAAAGAACCATGTACATCCTAGTGAGATTTTCATTTGATTTGTTTATTGCAAGCACTTAAAGGCATTATTCCACACCTGACAAAATAGTGTTTATTTTCTTTGCCCCATTCCTAATACTTAGCAACAGCTAAAAAGAGGTAGCTGTAGACAACTAATTTTGTCTTGGCCTTTATCTCAAGGTATCAACTAACCTAAATAGGCAAGCATGGATCCATTTCCCATCATTTTGGTCTAAGGTAAAGTGTTTGGCAAGCCAAAGTTAAGCAAAATCTGCATTTGTAGTTGAATGTATCGATACATGATCTTCGTTTATCGATATAATGGTTGCCACCTCACCAAATTTGAATGAAATAATATTTTATCGATACATAAAGTTTTGTATCGATACAAGGCTTGAAAATACCTAAAATATAATTTTTGGACCTAGATGTATTGACGCATAAGTGAATGTACTGATACATTGGTGAATGTATCGATACATTTCCCTTTTGTATCAATGCCTTCAACTAAACTGGCCAACGTATCGATATAACCCCTATTGTATTGATACATTTAAGCCATTTTGCCTGATTCATGTCTTTATTCCCCTGTATTATATTGTTCCAAAACACAAATTTGACAATGATTTTGGCTCCAAAAATTATACAAATCAAACCAAGCTTTATAAAATATACCTTAGGCCTTAGAATTGAATCAATACAATTTTTAAAGCTCTATTAGGGTGGAAAATTTGGACATTTGATGTGATAATATGGTTTAATTATGTCATGCCATGCACGGCTTGGTTGTAAATAATGTTATCGGTACCATACCGGTATCAGTCATACCGGTCGATACGTATCGGTTTTAACATATAATAGTACTGGCGATAATTGATTTCATTTTGGTCTTGGTTTTGGCTTGTACTGGCTGTACTATTAGGTAATGGCCTATTTTGGTGGTACCGATTGAGAATAGCTGTACTAGTTGGTACATAATATAAGCTTGTAAAAAAATTTAAACCAACATTGATCTTAAAGCTGATGACTATTATACATAATTACTCATAAATTTGATGAATATTAGACATAATTATTCGTAAATTTAACGATCACTAAAAATTCTAGCCTTACTACATAACGAAAATTGATTTTCTTATATTTGATGAAGTTTTTTTAGAACATTATATATAATTGATGAATATTTGATATATAAAATTTATTTAATCTCATTTATTTTATATTTGAAAATATTTTTCATATATATAAATTAAAAATATTCAAACTCTAATAAACCTGAAACGGTACACCAAAGCACACGGGTACTAGTATGTACCTATACCATAATAAAAATGGTACATCCACCAGTATGTTACTAACTACCTTGGCTGCAAAAATAGTACATTAGCCAATGAAATGTTTTAAACTCGACCTGTGGTACAATGACTCATCAAACTATACAAGATAAATGACTAAATGCCCTTATTTAGTTAGGTTTTTTATGACCAAAATATCTCCCATATAATGAACATTTTGGCTTAACGCAACACACTTTTCATTCACCTTCGCATGCTCTTCCATAGCCAAAGGACTCTATTCTTATAACTCCTCTTAGTAGCCCTAAAAACCCATCAAAACCCCTTTTTTTCAACTATTCTTCCTCACCAAAAACCTCTCCAACATAAACATAAATTTGAGCTCATCTTTAACCCTTCTTGCTAATCTATAACAAAAAAGGAAAAAATAGTAAGCCAAATAGTCACTGAAAGCTTGGATGTTTACTATAAAACAAGGAGCAAGTGAAAGCTTGAAGCTTGGTAAAAGTAAAAATAATTTCTTGAAGCTTTTTATATATTTCCTTGCCTCATCTCTTGTTTCATTTTAACTTATTATCATTTCATTTTAGTAAACCTAATTCATAAAACCATGACCTTCGAATAGGATTTATGCATTTTTTATCCTTGTTTATGCTGGTGGGATGCTTTTCATGCTTTGATGATGTTTTGATGATATTTGGCTGATAAAAAATTCCATCTTTCTTTAAGCTTCTCAAAATAGCCCTAGTTCTTTTGTTTCATGACATTATATCCCATTCTCCATGCTTAATCACTGATAATATGCTTTATTTTAACATGTTTTTGACAATGTCCATGCATTTAAATGCCTTTAATCATGCTTTATTTGTTGAAATGATGAAAACATTGTTACTTGTGATGCATATTGAGATGGAAGGTTTTCACCATGTTTTATAGTTCATTATATGTTTGTTTAAATGCCTATTTGATATGTTTGCTTGAGTGCTTGTTATTTTGAAAAACCCCTAAGTTAGGCTATCATTTATCTAAATAAAATGATATTAACATTTGCTTAATTTTTTCAACTTATTAACTATTTAATCTTAGGGAAAATCAATCTCACATGTTCGAATTAATGGCCTAATGAGGTAAAATAACTTTATGTTGCTACCCATAAAATTTTTTTCTATTTTGTAATGCTCTTAAACCCTTGTATCTTAATTTGATGGCATGGGTAATGGGACATCCACTTGCCCAATTCCCTAAAACTTCAACTGTCTGACACCTTGATATGTGTATAGAAAAACCTTGCATCGTAACTCTATCATGGACCCTTATTGTTAGACATTCATAGGTCTAATATCTTGATATGTGTCTAGAAAGCCTTAAGCCCGAAAACTTCCTTGTTTCAGTACTGATAGCATTATGACCCTAACTTGAAAAATTATTTTCAAACTCTAAACAACTTTTTTGTAATTTTTGGTATTTTTCATTTTAAGGGTATCGAATTAAATTTTTAAGGTACGTCATTTGCCCTCGAGTGTACTCGGATAAGGGAGTAATGATTTTTTGAATTTTCTCTATCTAGAACCCCTAGACTCTGTAATCAATGTTTTGTTTGAGCCATTTCAATCTACTAGATGATTTTTTAAAATTTTTTCCTAACAACTACATGAAATTCCTTTTTCAGATTGATATCATTTCTAATTTTAATGATTCGAAATGAGTCCAAAATGATTTTTCAAAGTTCACAACACCCTTTCCTAAACATGCTGTCAATGATGAACCAAGTTTGACCTCAGAAAATTATTTACAACTAAAAGATGATTTGCTAGGATTTTCAAATATTTTTACATTAATCCTTTCCAAGTTACCTTACTAACAATACCTTGGTTACCATCATGAACCTCAAGATAAGTTCAAAATAAATTCAAGAAAGTGAATAACATGAAGCTGTCCCTATTTTTTGCATCAAGCAAAATTAGTTAAGTTCCTCCAATTTCCTTTTTGAGGCGTTCGAATGCCTTGAAATGAGTTCGATTAATTTCACCCTAGAGTCACGTGTCATAATACAGGCTTCACCAAGCTCAATTCAAGGCCTAATACCCTCAAAAAACAAGTGAATTTTGTCCTTTATTTAAATTATCAATTTAATTCTTTTTAAATCCATAATACTTTATTTTTCCATAATTTTTCACCCACATGGATTTTTTAATTTTGATTTTCAAAATTCCTTTAAAATTAGCTTTTTTCTTTTGGCCATCCCGGATATTTAAATCAAAATCTCTATTTTCATGCGTTAAATGACCAACGAGTCCAAACAAATCTCAAAATTGTTAATTGGTTATTTCTAGATAACTGAGGACCATTACGATTGTACATTCTGACCATCACTCCTTTCTATGTTTTATGTATTTGCTTTATGAAATATTTATTTCCTTATGTCTTATTAACATATTTCCCTTGGTAGTGAAAATTTTGTATTTACATATTCAACTAAATCATTTTTGAAATCATCACAAAAATGTTTTGTATCAGTATCCCTTTAGTGCTTGATATGGAACACCATTTTCAAATAAAACCTAAAGATGTTCTAACCTTACCTTTTGCCATTCCTTCCAGTTATGTAATCGTATTAAATTCTATTTACAAAAACCAAATTTATTATTTTTCAAAATTCATGCATCATATAATGAGGATTATATACGAATAGTGACATAACGAAATCAAGAAAACCAAGATCGAGATATCATGTGGCCAAAAGTTATCGATTTATAATGACGTGGGGTGCTAATCTTTCCCCACATGTAATCGACTTCTGTACCCACCTATTTGAAGGGATCCTTATCTCATAAAGTCTGACCTCATAGATAAGTAGGATATTAAAAATCAATAAAATATAAAGAAAAGAGCAACAAAAGCAATAAACACAAAAATAGCTAAACTTTCTTATAGATATTTAATGAGGTAATTACATAAGTACACATTAAAATTTTTTATTCAAGATTTACACATCCATATGATTAGAAGTTACTTTGATTTCAAATGTTGAAATCTAAAACAAAACAAAATAAAAAGATTCCAAGAACTTGGTTTTTTTAAAGATTTTTGAAGATCACAAGTAGCATACATGTCTTGCCCCTAACGTTTATCTACATAGGTAGTTGTTGAAACCTTCTTAAGGCCCAGTGGTTCTTTAATGCTAGCTAGAAGTCTTGCTAAGCCTTAAGAAAAAGGTAACTAATATTCTTGAATTGAGCAAGAAACCAAAAGAATGAAAGAAGCAAGATAGCACCAACTATAATAGTCCTTAAAGAGATGGCATAATCTTTAGGGTTTTATGTATGTGGGAATATTATTTAAGAAAACTAATTTTTTCTTGATAAAATATATTCTCTCAATATATTCAGTAGCCTTCTATCTCAAAATTAGGTTAAAAACTCATTTAAACCTCTAGCCATCGTGTACATATATATATATATACACTAGCCCAATCCTACTTCTAGTTAGATTCAGAATTGAAAAGTTTTGACCTAGTTAAAACTCCCCAAAAAAAGTTAAGCCCTTTTTCTTGTTTCAAATTGATTAAATGGTCAGCCTTGGCTAAATTCCCTTTAGTATTGGGCCCCAAAATTTGGCCCCAAAGGTTGGACTAACATCTAGTTTAACATAATATAAGCTTTTATGGGCTTTAGTGTTTCCTTGAATTTAACTTACTATTTAAATTCTTTATTTTTCTAAATAAATGATATTTATTTACTAAATACAATTATCAAATAATTACAAAAATTAACTACATAAATTGGAAACATAATTTAGCTAGTATAAATACATCCTTATGGATTTTATCATTATAAAATCGTTGATTTAGTTAAAACTATTTTTAAGTTAATTTAAATACTATTTAATATTAATTATTCAATAATTAATATTACAATAACCTTTCTATGGATAATAAATAAACTAATGAGATAGAAAATTAGATTTTCAATCAAATGCCAAGTCTAGGTGAATTCCCATTTCAACTAGATCTAGTGTTTATCCACCTTTATATGTTATGTCTTAATTAAGATACTATTAATAATACTATTTTTTTTCATTTCTTAATTAGGCAACAAAATCTAGATTTCACAAATCTATTTTTTTCTTATATAATTAAACTATTCAATTAAGTTATCTATTCATATTACCTTATTGCGTTGACCTATTAGGTTCCTAACATGTTAGCAATGAATACAATTGATTATAAGCATAGATTAAGAATGGGATCTAGCAACCCATCATGACCACCTAAATATTGAAGAGTCAATGTGACATTATCTAAACCTTTCAATAACCATCCATCAGTATAGTATAGTCATTTCACCAACCCCAAATTTAGCATAAGCATGGTTCAATGTCTACTTATGCTTCAATCCATGTTAGATCTTAAGCTTATGGTTAATGATCGTGAATCCACAAGGAAAGATTCTTTATAATTCACTATACTTTGGCAATAGACTTTAATCCAATTAACCATAGTTATATTCATTTAGGATATGTCTCCATATTTCACTAAGAGTTGTGAATCCTGTCTAGATCACTCATCCATCCACCAGATGATTTATGTTATACCTAAAACCACCCTACCATAAACATTCATCTATTGTGGACCTGTTTATGATGGAATCAAAGTATAACACTCCTTATGTGAGATAACCTGCTATTACAAGTCTAAGGAATATTATACATGAGTAGCACATGAGAACATATTCCATAGACACTTGAGTGACTTATACCAAATGGAGTTCTCATTTGGGTTATGCTCAGTGAACTTGTTTTCATAAAACAAGCAACCTCATGCCATCCTAAGTATCTCACATACTTCAGTATATGAGAATGGTTGCTTACTTCTTACATAAGAAGACATTACATAAGTTGGTCTTTGAGCATTGCTAATGCCCTATCTTGACAATACGATGACTAAAACTATTTTCAAGAACTAGGTTTTGGTACATAAAAATCTCATAATTACAACTCATTGCAATTTTTTTACAAAGCCTTTTTAAAGTTCCATGGGCTTAATCCAATCAATATTTGTATAAGGGTTAATCAGCAACTAATAAGAAGGAAAATCTTTTGTTACTATAACTAGTAATGTTTATGCAATTAATTGACTATGTATCCCTTATCCCGATCTGATTAGTTCAAAGGCATACATTAACACTACCAAACTCTAGTGCAAGCAGACTGTAAAATCGAATCTCCAAGTTTCATAACTTGAGATTATTGATTTTAAGAAGGCATCCAATCATACCTAGCCCAAATGATTGGTTGCAACTCTAAATTTTTTGCCACTTCATAGTAATCTCTAAAAGCCAGTCGTACAAGTAATTCATCTAACGTTCCCTCCATTCCAAGTATAAGAAAGATATCCACTTTTCACCTTTTCACGCTATAAAATCTTGATCAACAAACACCTTTCATTTCCTCTTTAAGTCGAGCACATCTTCCTATCATCAAAGGGCATATAGCTACAATAATCAAATCCCTAGTCGAGGTGAAATCATATCTCAACTAAGACGAGTGTTTATCCACCTATATATAGCATGTCCTAATTTAGACATTATTTTAATAAGACAAAATCATTTTTTATGTCTTAATTAGACAACAAAATCTAAATTTCACAAATCTAATTTTTTTTCTCAAATAAATCTTAAATGAACTATTCAATTACATCCAAAATTAGCTCATATTTAATCAAGTCATAATTAAATCTCAAATTTAATTCAATAGATCCAGCTTATTTTGTGTGACCCATTACATTCCCAACATATTGGCAATGGACATAACTAATTACACCTATAAATCAGGAATGGGACATAACAAACCATGATGATGACCCAAATGTTGAAGGGTCAATGTGACCTCATCAAAACCTTTTAATAACCACCATGTTAGTTTAGTATGGTTTTTCAACCATATATCTTGGATTTAGCATAAGCATGATGTAATGTCTACTTTATGCTTTAATCTATGTTATTTTATGACTTATGGTCTATGATTATGAATCTACAAGGAACAATTCTGCATAATTCATTGTGCTTTAGCTAGAGACTTTAATCCAAACAATCAAAGTTAAGATCATTTGGGATATGTCTTCAATTTTCACTGGGAGTGGTAAATCTTTTCTTGATCGCTTATCTATCTACCATATGATTCATGCCATACCCCAAACCACTCTACCATAAGCATCCATCTATTGTGACCTATTTGTAATGATCTTTAATATTCCTCATATGAGATGACGTGGCATCATAAGCTTATGGACTATTATACACGATTGACACATGAGAACATTTTCTATAAGCACTTAAGTGATGAATTCCAAATAGAGCTCTTATTTAAGCCATGTTTGGCGTACTTGTTTCAAACAAAAAAGCATTCCTATGTCGTCCTAAGCATCTTACATACTTTGACTGTAATACTGGTTCTTATTTCTTAAGTAAGAAAGCTCAACATGAGTTGGTCTCTGAGCATTACCAATGCCTCATCTTAACAATATGATGACCAAGAATGTTTTAAAGAACTAGGTTTTGATTCATAAAAATCTCATAATTGCACAAATTGCAATTCCTTTGCAAGGCTTTGTTAAGTTCCAGGGCTTCAACCCATTATATTTTCATGATACTCAACCATGCAAGTAGCATGAAGGAAAACTCTTTATTACTTTGACTAGCTATGTGTATACAATTAATTATGTATCCTGTGTCCTAATCTGATTGTTCAAAGGCATTCGCCAATAATGTTTTACATTGAGTTTTCAACCATTTTGTAATTTCAAGGTTTCACTCCATAAACTTAAGGGAAGATTATTATATCTTAGCATACTTCTTGCTATGTCCAAAAGCATTCGGTTCTTTTTTTTTTACTTACACCATTTTATTGAGGTGTTTGGGCATGATGCATTAGGCTATGATGCCCACTTATTCAAAAATTATACAAATGGACCTAGTATTTGACCATTTCAATTATCTCCCATAATATTCTCTACTGCTATTTGGCCTTATATTCTTTCCTTTTTGTTTCTCAACTTCTACCTTAAAATTTCTAAATGCATCTAGCGCATTTGATTTTTTAGATAGAAAAATAAAATACGTGAATCTTGTATGCTCATCAATAAAAAGATGATGTACGTTTTCCTAATAAAACCAGCAATAAGAGATGGACCTAAATATCTTTAGGTATAATATCTAAAGTTTCAATGCTTTTTTTAGCTCATTTAGTAAACTTAATAGTGTACTTTTCCTTAATGAAACCACTGTAAATGTTAAAATTAGTAAAATTACGAGTTTTGAGGTCTTTATCATTTATTAATCTATTAATTATCTATGTAGAGATATGACACAATCTTTTAGGCTACAACTTAGAGGACTTTTCATTTATAGCAAATCTTTTATTACCAGAAATTCCAAGCATAGTTAACAAACTATTCTCATATTTAAGATCCAAATCAACTTTATATAAATAATCATTTAAATGACAAAACCAAAAAAAACATCATCCTTTAAAATTTCCACAACATTGCTTTTAAACTTAAGTTCAAAGCCTAATTAGTTAATTTAGAAATGGAAATTATATTTATAGAAAAGAAATGAACATAAAATGTTTCTTCAATATAAAAAATTAATCCAAATTTTAAAACCTAATAAGTCCCTATTCCTTCCATTTATGGAGGCAATCAATTTTCCAAACATATGCTTCTCTTATTTTCTTATAGTTTCCTCAGATTTAGGAAGCCCTACACGGTAGTGGAATAATGATTTGTTCCACTGAGTCTGACCATTATGTGTTATGAGTAACAATAATAAAAAGACATATACAACATGTAAAAGAAATGAGTTTACCTTTCTTCTTAAGTCTTTCAAATACTTTAGGCAGTCCTTTTGATGTGTCAAGGTTTTTGCAAAAGAAGCATTTGATACCATTTTTCCTTATTAGTGTCTTTCCTTTCTTTTTAACCTTCAAAACACCTTTGTTTTTCATGTCACCTTTCCTAGCATGAGTCACTAGGTAAGCTAAATCTAATTTCTCATTTTTCAACATCTCTTTTCTTAAATACGCATGATTGAGAGTTTATTAATAGACCATTTTTCTTTATGCATGTAATATGATACTCTAAATGGCTTATACTTACTTAGAAGAGAGTTCAATATAAAAGCGATGAGGAACGACTCAGAAAACTTAACATCCAAAGTTCTTAACTAAGCATTAATTTCTCTGATTTCCATAATGTGCTCATACACATTATTAGAATTATCATGTTTCATTCCTAAAAGCTTTTCATTTGAGTGGCAACTAAAGCCTGATCGAATTTAACAAATTAGTCTTCAACGACTTTCAAATAATCGTTAACATAACACAATTTAAAATTAATCTCCAAACAGACTTACTTACATAGGATTTGATGTGCATCATACTTAAGTAGTTTGGTTTCACCTATTGTACAAACAAATATCTTTTTGCTTAAACGCTTGATTTATTAAGGACAACTTTGTCCATCTAAAGCGCTAAGTCAAGGTCTTTACACCTAAGAAATAGTGCAATTTTCTCCTCTCAAGCAAAAAAAATTTTATCATCAGTTAGCATTGAAAATTTAGTAGCCTCATTAATCAAAATGGTAAAAATTACTACAAAATGCAAAACAAAATCATGCAAGGAAATAATACTTTAATTAAATAACTCACTTTATGTTCAAAAGTAAATTCAAACTTCTTACAGGAGGTGCATTATGCATATGAATTTATACAACTTTAATGATAAAAACAATAACTTTAAAACACCAAAATTAAATAACTCATACCTATGGGCCTAAGAAAATTTTACCTCGATCCTATATTGTTTTATCCTTAAATCATTTTACAAAATTAATTACCTTTCAGTAAGGCAAATTAATTAATTTCACGGTATAAGCCTTATAATGTCATTTACTGTTTGTAGTTATTTTTAAATAACTACCAATTTATCTAAATCAAGTGACTTAAGACTCTATGGTTAATCCATAATGGTTTAGATCCTCAACAATGATATCATAACTTTATGCAGTAAAAATTTACATACAATAATAGAATTTAAACTTCTCATGCTATAACATATTTCAAAATAATAACATAATATATGCATTCCATGACATGCATGCTTTTAATCACATAAAATATGCACAATATCAGAATCTATTATTTATTTCATTGCATATGGATGTGCACATTAAGATTGCAACTCCAAAAAAAAAATAACGTGTAACCATTCACTTTACATAGGTTGAGAGTACAAATTTATTCGACATTTTATAAAGAGAGTACAATACTATCAAAATATTCTTAAAATGTCCAATATTTTACAATAAAATAAATTTAGTGAATATTCATGCATAAATATATTTATTATTCATTATACAAAGTTTTACATATTTTAAATATTTTATAAAAAATAAATAAATCATAAATAAAAAAAAATAAGAATGTTTTGGGAAACCAAGTTAAAACAGTAAGGGATGGATAGTGTGTAGGATTCAGCTGGGACAAGGGTCTTGCTTTTCTTCTTTCTTAATTGGGTCAAACTTGACTCGCCTAGACCTTTCTTGATCGGTTCAGGTATAATTTGATTTTCAACTTTATTTTTCATGCTGTAAAATAATATTTAATGCAATTAACAATATATAAACATGATTTCACACAACATTTGCGCATCAATTTGTTTAAAAACATGTGAATCTTCATCAAACAGTTTAGATTTCTTGGATTTTAATAACTCCTATAAACCCATTTCTAATATGCTATAAATTTATTTTGTTTCAATCAACTTCTTTTAATTTGAAGGTTCAAAAGCACGATTCGGTCAATGCTTTATAAGAATCCTCCTTTTATTTTCTTCATAAATAGAGATTAAACAAGATTGACGTAATTAATTCATGTATAAATTATTCACTAAAAATTCATAGTATATTTATTAAAGACATGTATGGATGCATAAAATCAATCAAAGATAGGTTTTGAGATTAATCAAAAACATACTAGATTTTGGTTTCATAATTTTAATCCATTAATTATTATTCATTTGATCTAATTCAAATTCATTCTCTATAAAGTGTAAAGATATATTAATGACACTAACAACAAGAGAAAGGCTTATTTCCACAAAAATTTCCATCGAAAAAAGTGTATATGTCATTGAAAATAAGTTTTTCCAATAGAAAATCCATCGCAATAAATCAAATTGTTGATGATATTTTCATCAGTAATAAAATTCATGTAAAAAGTTGATTTTAGAAAGAATATTTTTGATGAAATGTGTGTCAAAAAAGATGTATTTTTGTCTAAGAAATTCCTTCGCAATATATATTTTTTGATGTTATATTTCGTTGGAAAATTTATTCCCTCTAATGTAAAATTTGGTTGGTAACAATTCTTTGTAATGAAATATTCCGTCAAAAATAATGTTTTATCGACAGAAAATTCAGTCCCTAAAAGTATTTCGAATCGATTTGACAATATAAATTTTTATCAGAAAAGATAATTAGTATTTTATTTTATTTATTTTATTGCTTTCATTTATATATATATAAATATATAAATGGAATAATTAATTAATAAATATAAAAATGAAATTAATTTTTATTTATTTAAAAGTAAAGTAAATTAAATGAAATGAAATATAAAATAAATAAAAATTTATTGTATAATTGTATCCAAAAATGCAATTGAAATAACGTCACTGAGGAAGTAGGAAGGATGGAACATCACAGCTGCCGAAGCCAGTCAGTTGTCCAAGCAGAAGCCGCTAAATTTTGCTAATGCTAGTCTTATATCTGCGGCATCGTGAAATAAAAACACTACCACTGCTCTTGCGTCTCCTATATATGATGTTACTGAGTCTGTTCGATCTGTTGTTGCTGCTGCTAATTCTCTTGTCACTACGATATGGTCAGAGACGCTTACTGGATCTATCCAACAGCATTAGTAAGATTGGGAAAATTCTAGGAGAAGCTTCTTAGGGTGAGCTTCCCCTAAGCTCCCCGACATGGTGAGCAAGGAGCTTATCACGTCAGGGAAAATCAAGCTCTTTCGATTGGTTATCCAGTTGGAGAGGTTTTAATTTTTTAATTAAAATATTTTAAAAAATAATATTATTAATTCTTGTAATATAATTTTATTATTTCATGAATTATAAAATTTAATTTTTTACTAATAAAAATATTTTTATCATAAAATTAATTTTTTATTATTAAAATATATTAATTGTTAATACACTTAAATAAATTATTAAAATAAAAAATAAAATTTTTTCACTTCAAAAATTACTATAAAAATTTATTTTTTACATATATAATATAATTAATAAAAATAATAAATAATTTTGAGAAAATTATAGTTAATTTTTTTGAAATTATTTTTGTTATTTATTAAATATATTATATATGTATGAAATTAATATTTTTACTAATTTTGGAAGTCTAAAATTTTTTATATTTTTTATTTTAATAATATATTTGTTAATATTAGTTTATATTATATTATATCAACAAAAAATTAGTTTTATGATAAAATTTAAATTTTTTATTAGTTTGTATGGATTATGACTAAGAATTACAAAAATTGCATATAACATTAGGATGAAAGTAATGTTTGTATGTAATTTATGTTACATGTAATGTATTTGTATAAGAAATCTTTGAAGGTAATATTTATATATAATTTATTATATACAAACATTACCAGATTAAATATAAACATTACAGGTATGCATAAAATATTACTAAAACTATAATATATTTATGTAAAATAAAAAATAAAGTATAATTTTTAGAAATTATTTTTTATTTATTAAATATATTATATATGTATGAAATTAATATTTTTACTAACTTTGGAAGTAAAAAAAAAATTATATTTTTTATTTTAATAATATTTTTGTTCATATTAGTAATAATTATATTATATTAATAAAAAATTAATTTTATGATAAAATTTAAATTTTTTATTAGTTGGTAAGAATTACAACTAAATATTATAAAAATTACATATAAATATTATAATTAACATAAATCATTAAAGTGTAGACAATGTTTGTATGTAATATTTGTTATAGTTAATATATTTTTGTAAAGAATCTTTAAAGGTAATATTTGTATGTAATAAATTACATGTAACTTTTGCCATATTACATGCAAACATTACAATTTTACATAAAATATTACTAAAATTATAATATATTTATGTAATATATAATATATAAGTGTATTGTATAATGATTTATGTAATATATGATGTATATATGTAATTATAATAAAAATGCATATTACATATTTTTATCCCATATAATAATAAACTTATATAATAGGTAATAGAAGTTATTTAACTTTTCTATTTCATGCAATACTATTTTCTATTACCTTTGCTAAGATATTCATGTAACTTACCAAATTTTTATGTAAATGTAATAAATTTATGTTTTACAATTTTTATTATCTTTTATCATAATTTATGTATTGTATAATATACATGTGTAATTATAAGAAAAATATGTAATACTTATTTATATTACATGTGATAATAAACTTATGTAATACATAAAAGTTTTATATAAATATAATAAATTTATTTATTACAACTTTTATTATATATTATCATAATTTATGTAAATAAATAATGTCTATGCATAATTGTAATAAAAATATGTAATACAAATTTATATTATCAATTATAATAATTTATGTAATCTATAATATAATTTATGTAATTGTAATATTTATTGATAATTTTATTTTCTTTAATTATAAAAATTTATGTAACATGTAATGTATTATGTAATTATAATAATTTTATGTTATATTCTATAATAATTTATATAAAAAAAATTACAACCACTTATACAAGTTACAAGTCAAACTTAACCGTAAGCTTACGGTAAAGATCTTACCCTAGAAGTCCCCATAAGATTGTCCATATTAACACACAACGTTTGTAGCTCCACAGGCACTTGTTTTGTTGGCAGTGATGCCTGCTAGGAAATGGCAGGATTCGTCGAGCTGTAACCCGCAACATCTGACATTAGCAAACCACTAGCATATGGAAATATGTAGCATGCCTTAGGCCTAGTTCTGAACCCATAAACTTACGTTCGAGTAGTCTGTATGCCTTTAATAGCCTAAGATCAGCTCTGAAGGTTGAAATATAGATTTATTGACATATTGTCCCTATATCTAGCCTGTAAAGAAGCATCATAGTTTTTTCCTACAACAATAACTAAAAAAATTAATATGTAGTTAGTTTCAGATATTATGATTAATGAGCACATCCGTATTAGCACTTTATTAAAAATAGTACGAAATTGCAAAATAATTGAAATTATAAATATAAAGGATTAATTGACTTACAATAACATGAGACTTTTCGTCCATGTAATCTGCAAAACATTTGTCATGTTTATAAGTCCATGTGAAGACTTCCAAGAATGTTGGCTCACATTGTAATTATTATGACTATAATGAAATAAAATTTACCTGTTGGATATTATAGAATATAATAATGAAATTATTATTTAATAAATTTTCTATAAAAAATGGAATAATTACTTATCATCCTCCATTGAGTAACTAGAAAAGGAATAGGCCCACTAGTGTGTTTGCTGATACAACTTTCCTTTTTTGGTTCCTATTTGCTGATGCCCTTACGAATTTTGCCTTTCAGGCATCAATGCTCACAGGTCAATGAGTTGCTTCCATAAAGGTACTATTATCCAGTTGCATTGGTATGCCTTACAGTTCTCAATGCGAGTGGTCTAGAAGAATTTCAAAGCTTGCTACACTTTGTGTTTAGCATGTCCTAGGAACGTTCTTTTCCAATGGCCTCAAATATTCATTAGGCTATAGGTGTTAGTTCTACAAGCCATTGGCATTTACCTTAAAATGAAACAATACAAATTAATACATAAGAATTGGATTATTTTTTAAGTAAATTGTTAAATCTAACAAACTTGTTCTATATGGAAGTTTACTTCGAATATAATCTACATTTGGTCTTTTATTATAGCTGGGATCTTCTTCAATGTCAGCCATAGGGCATTGTAATGCTACGTAATTAGAGCAACAAATTAGTCTTCATGATTAGCTCTACAAAAGTTCTAAAAGAAAAGGACACCATCATGAGGATGCAATTTATAGAAATTGAAAATTTATCAAGAAAAATGATTCAACTTACTTGTTTCTTAAGATCGTAAGCTGAAACCTATTATCAGGATCAGCTAGTGTCAACAATATCTTTATCCAACCTTTACATCATCTTCTCAATCAAGTGGAAGTACTGCCTACCTTAGGGTGATGATTAAGGCAAATACCAGTTGCCTCAGCTTACGTTGTAGGTAGAGAGGTATCATCAAGTACTAATCAACCCTCATCCATCTATAACTCTAAGAGATCAAAGGTGAAATAGTGTTTAATGTTTTCCTCCAATGGTGGAAGAGTAATGAATGAAGGAGATGTATCTTGCCTAGCACTGACCAATGTTCCTATCTCTATAGATCCATACCAAAGTGTGGCTATTTGAAAGTAGTGAATATACCCCTATGGTTGTTAGCGACATATCCTATCTATAACAACAATAAGCAATAAAATTTATTAGCAAGTAAGACATAAGTAAAGAATTGAAAAATTTATGCACCATAATAATTAATATGAAATAATATATACATAACTAACAAGTAAATGAAAAAACACATAATTATATATTATAATACATATAAAAATCTTTAATTAATAAAGTAATTAACTTTTAAACTTTTACTTTCTAACAAACATCATTATCATAGTCATCATTTTCATCTTCATCTTCAGTATCATTTTCTTTGAAATCTTCTTCTGTAAAAATGTGTTCTTCATCTTTTTATGCCTCATAATTGTCATTAAGACTTACTATCACATTATGACTTACTTTTTTAAAATCATATAAAAAGATACCAGTGGAAACATGCATATCCATTTCTTGATAAACCCTATTATTCAGGTTAATTTATATTTCTCGCAGGAGATTGAATGTCAAATCTACTCTCGATGTTGTTTTAAAGATAGCACACAAATCTCTTGTAGTGCAAGGGTAAGAAATGTAATAAACAAGATGGCAATGATAGGCTAACGTAAAAAGTTCATAACTAGAAAGTATTAACCAACACTTAACTTCTACTAGACCATTAAGTAGAACTACCTGAACTCTTTTATTTGTTCCTAACCATCTACATTTAAAAAGTACAATCTAATTATCTACCAAATATTCCAACTGGACAGTATCTAATAATATTCCATAAAAGTCAAGCTCACAATCATTATAATAGCTCCGTCTCATATTTATTCATGGTTTAATTTTTTTCCCTAATCCACAATATGAAACTTGAAACCGTTGACAAAATAACTAGAATAACACCAAGCCATACACTTAGACCATGAGACGTATCATTTAGATGAGAGTCAGCTGCATTAGGTCATTGTTGAGCCTAGCAACAATCATGAAAGTAATTAAAAGACAATAAATTAATTATGTATATAAATATGCACAGTTTAAACATTTTATTTTTAATTTACGTAATCCTTAAATCATTGTTTAAAGGTTGATGCTTAAACTTTCTCCAATTCTCTATCAGTAATGTTTGGTGCATCAAGTTTCACGATGTAGACACCTAATTTTCTCTAAACCCGACCTTTGATAGTCTGATATATCTAAAATTAAGAATTGGATGGCCATCTCAATGGACGTCAACATCTTCTGGGTAGATCCAACATTTTTTGAACCTATTGGGCTACGTTAAGATGAATGCTTGCATGCTCAATCAAAAGAATGCAGCTTGAAAGTGTGTAAAGAATGAACCCCGGATAAAAAAATAACATCAAAGAGGAAAATTGCTTTTAAGATACTTTTTTATGGAATTTTGATATTTACTTTTAAATATGATATTACGATCAAATCTCTTATTTTTAGGATTTTTGAAACCTTTTTTTTGTAAATTTTAAAATTCAATCAGCATATATTTTTACCAATACCCATGCAAAGTTTATGTTGCTATTCACTCCAAAAAATCCAAAAATGTTTGAAAACAAATCCATGCTAGCATTTTATACCATGCAATGTCAAGTTGTCGAATTCATTGATTAATTTTGAATTCTCCATGGCACCATAGATTGTTTTACTCATAAAAAATTTTGTCGGTAGACTGGTTTTGATTTTTAAATTTAATGTTTTTAACCAATAAATATTTTGATAAATATGTTGAGCTCAAATTCTTTTTTAACTCGAGTTTACTTGGAATTTCTTCTATATATACGAAATTTTTGGTTTCGTAAGTTATTCTTTGTATAAGTTTTTTAGAGTTCAGGATTCTTAATCTTTAAATTAAATATTTTGAAGTTTGTTAATTTGAGATTCAAATTCATTCTTAATTTTTCATTGTTTTCAGATATAGATTTTTCTTTCATAAATGTTTTTCTCATAAACTTTTTACGAGTTTGAAATTCTTAATTGCCTTTTTCTACACAAAAGTTTTTTATTTATTTATTTTTTAGAATTCTACACTTGGGATTTATTTACTTTCACTTATTTCGTGTTCATTCTTATTTTAATTAATGCATGAATATCCCATGTAGGAAATTAATGCATGGAATTTTCGATTACCGTTTTCTTATGGGAATTAAATTTCAAATACATGAGATTTAGGAAAATGCTCATAATTTCTTAGCTTGATTTCTTTAATTTCTTTCTTTGAATTTTTCATCTAATTTTTCTTAATTGGATTTTTACATATTGATTGCATTAATTTAATTTTCTTTATAGATTTTAAATTAAAATTCCTACACGATCAAATTTTTTATTGTATTATATCACACGTAGAATTTCATTTTATTTTTCAATACACGAATTTTAATCCAATTTTTATTTTTTACAATTTGGTCCTTTCCATCCTTTCCATTTAATTTATTTCATTTAATTTTTATTTGGAGCTTGTCACCTATTATTTTTTGTAATCCAATTTCCTTTATGGTTGCTCAATGAAAGTGCTACATGATTTAATTTTTAACAAAATTTTGTCACATGTAAAATTTTAATTGAGTCTATGCACACATAAATTATGTCAATATGTGGCTTTACCCCCCAATCACTTGGATGGATGTGTCCAACTTGAAAAGTAGATCCCTTGATTGGGAATTTGAATAGGAGCACAATGTGGTCTCATGATTGGAGTGGGGAGACCATCAAATGAATCGCTTATCCAACTAGTCATGGATAGCCACCATGAAATGGCTAAAAACTTGGAGTTGCCACCATTCATTTTAGGCTAAGCGTGACCTAACACTATTAAATTGGTATTTTTGAGTTATAAAACTTGAAGTATCAATTTTATGGTTTGTACATCTCCGAGTTTATTTAAAAGGGTTCGAAAAGGTGGATTTTAGCCATGAATTATCTCAGTTTCAGTTTTCTCAATTTTATATATATATATAGTCATTATTGACTCATGATGCAATTTTAGATATATTAAATTCAAGTTTTTATAGTAATATCATGTCTCTTTATGTAACCTAGGAAAGAAGAGGAACATAGAGGTTTTGATAAAATATATTTTGGATTAATTTGAAAAAAGATATTCTATGTTAAACACTAAAGGGATACTGATGTAGAACATTGCCTTGGATTTTATGAAATTTGATTTTTCAAACATGGATCTAAATTATCACTAAGAAAAAAAACATGTTAGTAGGCAAAAAGAAGTATAAGAAATAACACATAAAAATAAAGCACACAAAGCAAAGAAAGAAGGGATGATTAGGATGTACTTCACAATTATCATCTGTCATTAAGAAATAACTAAAATGGTAATTTTGAGACACGTTCAAACTTATTGGTGACAAAAGGCATAAAAACAAAAGTTTTGGTTAAAAAACATGGATGACCTAGAAGAGAGAAAATTTTAGATTTTTAAGTAAAGTTTTGAAAAGCAGGGTTGGAGTATCCCCATAAAAAAGTAGATTGGACTCTCATTTTAGAAAAATAAGGTTAGAGTATCCTTTTGAAAAGCGAGGTTGAAGTATGGCATAAAGAAAACTTTGAGTAAGTTTTGGAAATTGGAATGTTTTTGGATATGTTTGGTAAAAATGTAAATTTTAAATTAAAACTTGATAATTTAAATAAGAAACAAAATTAACTCTGGAAAGTGTTTGGACTTAACTCTAGCCTTAGGGAATCCTTACTGTGACACATAAATCTATTAGAGAATTTTTTGAACTCATTTCAAGGCATTCGAATGCTTCAAAAAGGTGATTTAGGAAATTCATTAACTAATAAATAATGAAAATAGAGGACAACATCATGCGATCCACCTTTTGGAATTTATTTTGGATTGATCTAAAGGTTTCTAGTGAAAAATGAGATACCATTTGAAAGGTACTTGACAAGGATTAATGTAAAAATATTTCAAAAATCCAAGAAAATTGCTTTTTAGACAGAATTAATTTCTCAAGTTGGACGTGATTCAGCACTGACAATACATGCGGGGGAAAGGACACAATAAGCCTTTGAAAAATTGCCTCATTCTAATTTCATATCATTAAGTCATTGTAGTTTCAAGAAAATATAAAACAAATCTAGAAAAACATTTAATGAGCCAAAACACCCAAACGAAATATGAATCATCGATTCTAAAGGTTTTGGACAATGAAGGTTTGAAATCATAATTCCTTCATTGGGATTGATCTTGGGAAAATAAAGTATTTTTGGAAAGGTAATTCCATTTCCATTAAAGGAAAAATATCATAAAATTTCATAAAAATCCTTAATGGTCTAAAAATAATTTTTAAAGTTGGTATCCCTATGTCGCTAATACCAAACAAGGGGTTTTTAGTTTGGGGGCCTCTTAATTGTGTGCAAAAATTCCAAACATTTAAATCTCTAGAATTTTAGGTCCATGATAGTGGACTAATAGACTAATCCAAATCCTAGAAAATAGGTCGATTATTGAATTTATGAACCAAGGAATCACGAAAACACAAAGAAAAAAGAAAAAAAAAGAGCACAGAGATTTAACAAGGTTTGGCAATGTGCCTACATCCTTGGGAGCAGCGGCTGATGTTTTTATTCATTACTTAATTTAGGGTTACATTAATCATATATTTCTACTAACCCTACCCAGTACAATTTTACAAAATTGCCCATGTACTTAGCTTCAGTTGTAGACAATGCAACAATGGACTGAATAGTTGATTTCCAATAAATTGGTCCTCCTACAAGAGTAAAGACATATCTTGTTGTAGTCCTTCTATCATCCAAAGTACCTGCGTAGTTAGAATCCACATATCCCACAACTAAAAGATCACTCTTTTTATTGCCAAACATAAGGCCATACTCCATAGTGCCTCTCAGATACCTAAAAACCCACTTAACTGTTTCCCAATACTGTTTACCAGGCTTTGACATAAACTTGCTAACCTGATTAACAGCATGCATTGCTCCACTCTACTCTGCTCCAGAATCAACCCACTAACCTCTGTATATAGAATTATATGAGCCATATACAATACCGATGAACCGCCCATTATCCATACCATTAAGTCACATCACGAGGCTCAAAACAAAGTATCCAAGCAAAGATGTTATGAATGAAAATTTTTCTTTAAGACTAAAAATAGATTTTATTTTGCCTCATTAGGCCATGAATCCAAATATTGAAGTTTGGTTTATCCCTAAGATTTGGAGGACTAATTGATGAAAACATTAAATCCATATTAATCTTTATTTATTAAAGATAATACGGACTTAATTTGGGAGTTTTGAGAAAATAAATGTTTACAAGCAATCACAAAGACATTTTAGCAAACATATGATAAACTAAACATGGTAAAAACGTCACATATTATCAAACATCCAAAACTAGTATCTCTTCATTGTAACAAAGGATTCATGGTAAAAATGCAATGAAATGCATAGTAAGGATGAAGGCTTGTTATAGTGAATATCATACCATGACTAAGAATGGAAAAATAGAAGAAACATGATATGAAATGCGAGAACAAGGACTATTTTGATGTTTAAATGAAGCATGGCATTTTTTGTTAGCCAAATAATATCAAAGCATCAAAAAATCATCAAAATCCTGTAACTACCACAACCAAGGCCACAATAATGCATGAGAGTCCTAACAATGTCATGGTAACATGGATAGCTAACTAAACAATGGCAATAATGATAATAACAAAAAATAAATGAAGAACGGATAGAAAATAGACCTAAGAAGCTTTAAATCCTAGGTTTGCCTTTGAATAGAAAACCAAAGCTCACTTTTTTCCCTTTTGTTTGCTATTAATTAGCAAAAAAGAATGAAAAGAAAGGCTTTAGGGTTATAGTATTATTAGAGAGATTAAAGGGTAAAAATGAAAAAAATGGGAGGTTCTAGAAAGGTCTTAGGAAGGGTGACAAGAAAGCTACAGGAATAGTATTTAGGCTAACGGTGGAGTGTGTAAAAGGTCAATATAGTTGTGTAGTGTATATCTCTTGGCAAATTATGAATATCACAATTATATAGAAATTAATTTTAGCCACTAAAATGACCAAACAATATTGGCATTTGGGACATTTGGCATGTACAACTTGATGGGTCATGGTATTAGGGGCTAAGCTTCTAACCTCTCATTAGCGATTATACCTTTCTTCTAGCCAAAGAATGTCATGCATGGGCTAAGCAAATAAGTAATGTCCAGCTTACCCTTAAATAAATCAAGTTTTAACATAAAATGCCCTTATGCCTAGCTTAATGGACCCTTTGAAAATGTTACAATCCAATGCTTAAGGCTTAAAAGTAAATCCACGTTATATGGATAAGGTTATGTCTGAGTTTGGATGACTATTGGAGCCAAAATCGTACAAAATTTCAGTTTTAATCTAATAGAATAAAAAGTGAAAAATTTTTTAAATCAAGCCAAAAAAGTAGTGTGTATCGATACAATGAATTTTGTATCATACTCTAGGCCAAAAACCCAAAATGTGTCGATATAATGAAGATTGTATCGATACATAACAAGGTATATCAATACAGTATTTGGCCAAGAATCACGATTTTAGCTATAACATAAGCCTATATTGATACAATTGGCTCATGTATTGGTACACTAACTTATGCGTTGATACATCTAGTGGAATTTTGAATTTTAATGATGTAGAGGCTCCATACTATACACATAGGCTTTTTATCAATATATGCATGCAAAAATGTGGATTTTCACTTTTACTCTTTAAACACCTTACCTTGGCTAGGAATAATGGGGACAGATCCATGTTCATCGGAATGAGTTCAATGGTTCCTTGAGTGATAACCTTTAATGCTTGAGATGTTGGCCTAGACAAAATGTGGTCTACAAGTTAAATTCAATTTTTTTTCCATTCGTTGTAACCCAGTCCTTTTCATTTGAATTCTTCCATTTGATTTTCAATTAAGGAGTTTTTGCACATAAATTTGTCAATTATTTTTC
>JBBYHO010207609.1:0-35461 GCA_038382025.1 Adansonia gregorii | reverse complement strand
CTCCAGATTGTTAAAAAAAATTAGCCCGGACAAAATAAGGTGTCTACAGTACCTTGTCCATACTTGAGGTACATGGACCAAATCCCTAAATACCCTTACTTTTTATATTTTTGTCTTCACTATTCACATGGCTATATAGGCCAACCTTGGCTTGGCTAAGAAGGGACTTACACTCACTTTCACATTTTTTCTCTACACATAACATCCTCTAAAAAACCTTAAAGTATTCCCATTTTCATAGCCTCCCCTACCAGTTGCAAAAACCACCCCCAAACACCATTTTAAGCCACTTTTGCTTTTTTTTTTTTTGCTAACTCATAGCAAGTAAGAAAAAGCTTTAAGGCAACATCTTTTGCTTGGAAAAAATTCATCTTTATAAAGAAAAAGCTATTGTAGTATATTTTCTCAACTTACCTTTTTATGTTTATTGCTTTTTTCATAATGCTAGCGAGCTTTTTCATACAACCTTGAGCCTTTGTAGGTTCCATGGATTTTCATTGGTGTCTTGGTCATGATATTTTAATATTTTCATGCAATAATGCATAAAAACCATCTTTTATGCTGTCGTGAAATTTCTAGCATATGTTCATGTCAATAACACATCTTTCTTTATGCCGATATCATGTTTTATGCCTCTATAAATATATTTTGGTATACCTATGCACTTACTTTGCCTAAAAATTATGTCTTTATGTGGTCATGAAATTTCTAGCATGTGTTCATGTCAATAGAACACTTTTTTCTATGCTCATATCATGTTTATGCATCAACAAACATATTCTTCTATGTTCATGTGTTATCCATACTTTTCTTGCATTTTTAACATGTTTCTTGCTGTTCTAGCTTGTTTTTTTATCATTTGATGCCTTATTTGGATGTTTTATATAATTAAAGATATGTACTTGGTATCTTGTTCTTGTTGTAAAAATCTATTTAAAAAAACCTCTAATTTAGGTTTATATTAACCACGATAAATGAGGATTAATATGGACTTAATGTTTTTTATCAATTGGTCCCTAATCTTGAGGAAAAAGTCAAGTTTTTCATATCTAGATTCAAGGTTAAATACGGCTAACTGTTCTAATTTTCACAAAATAAAAATGTCTTTTTAACTCGTCCTAAGCTATTTGTGCCTTGATTATGTTGTTTAAAGCCTTTGCTAGTGACATGGTTAATAGGCTTTTCCATCATTCCAAACTAGTTCAAGATTGTGTGAATAAGCTTGTGAAGCCACTATCACTGACCTCCATTTTGTCACGGACATTTGATTGTCCATAGTTCGAGTCTATTTCAAGGAAACCTAAGAAAATAAAAAAAATCCCCTATTTTGTGTTGGCAACACTATAACCATAAATTAAAAAATCATTTCCAAACCTTAAACAATTTATCATGGATTTTTTGATATATTCCCTTAGAAGGCATAAATTAACTTTCTAACATCATCTCGTTTGCCCTTGGATGATTTCGGATGAGGAAGTTATGATTTTTTTACTCTTTATTTTTTGGAACCCCTAGAATTTATGATTTATATTCTGTTTGACCTGTTTTTGTCTGTCAATTTTTAAAATATTTTTCCTAAAACTTTAATAAAATCCTTTTTTCGAAGGTATCACTCGTAATTTAATAATTCCAAATAAGTTAGGTATGATTTTTTAAAGTACTATACCATATCCCCTAGACGTGCTGTTAGTATCGAATTAGACCTAACTTCAAAAATTATTTCTTCTAGAAAAGCAATTTTTTGAGTTTTTTGAAACATTTTTATTTTAACCTTTATCAAGTCACCTTTCCAATGCTACCTTATCTGACTAGTCCAAAATAAAAATCAGACATAAGGATTGTATGGAGCTATCCCTTGTTTCAATATTTATCAGAATTAATTTTTTGAAATCCCCACTTTAAGGCATTTAGATACCTCTAAATGAGTTTAATCAATCCTATAGAGTCAAAATGTGTATCAACCCTTTAGGCTTGGATCAAGGCATGAGCATTTTTCAAATTTTATCATTCCTATTTTGTCAATTTCTTATTTTTAAATGAAAATCATTGATTTTGTCAAAAATTGCCGAAAATGTCATCTTATAAAGAAATTATTGAATCTTTATTAATTTATGTCTTTCGATCTTGTTTGTCCAAAAAGTAAAAAATTTTTACCTTCAAGGATACCCTAACCTATTTTTCAAAGGGATTCTCTAATTTCGTTTTTCAAAATGTCACTCAAAAATCAAATTTTGTGTTTCTTGGATTTCTTTAGTTTTTTTAGGAAAGCCAAACCCGTTTGTAAGCCTTAGATTATCTATGAAATCAAACATGTCTGGTTATTTCTAGATAACTAATGACAATCACAAGAAATATTATGATTGATCCCTCCTCTTTCCTTTTTTTTCTTGTGTGATTCATCTTATGCAATGTTAACTTACTTCTGTATGCCTTACTACCATGTTTTCCTTAGTGGTGTCCATTTTGCATTCATATTTCAAAATTATTTTTCAAAAATCACAAGGAATCTTTGGTGTTGGTATCTCTTCAATGCTCAACATGAAATATCTAGTTTTCAAAATTAAATCTGAAAATTATTTTTGAGTAAAAAATCTCTATGTTCCCTACCTCTTTAAGGTGCATATAAGATTCAAATTTTTCGCAAAAACTCAAATTTATCTCCTTGCATAAATTCATGTATATAAGGGGTTTATATCAAAATAATGACAAGTTAAAACCAAGGAAGCCATAACCAAGTTAAGACATAGCTAGAAAGACGGATTTTGGGCATTGTAGGGATATTATACTTCCTTATGTGTAACCAACTCTTAAACCTAATAGTCAATCTCTAGACCACGCAGACTATGGAATCAATGTTTTAAGTTTTGTAACTTGGAATATCAATTTCAATAAGTGTCCATGCATGTGTAGCCCAAGTGATCGGTGGTGACTCTAAGTGCTAGCCAATTCATGGTGGCCATCCAAGATTTGTTTGATGAGTGATTTGTTTGATAGTCATCTCCTATGTTACAAAGGAAAAGCTCTGATCGAAAGGACTCTTCTTTGTTGAGAATTTAATCATTTCCCTCATGTATTTAAGTCATCTGTATTTAACACCTAGCAAGGATATCTAGAGGCATGTTGCAGCACATTTCCATGTCATATTGCTTAAATTAATTAAGCATTTTTTCAATCTCATGTAACTGTTTAATAACATAATGACCATCAACCATATGATAATTATTAAGATGACTAACAAGAAATTTTTACTTGTTACTTCTTCAGTCGTGTACCTTGCCTCCTGTTTATCCCATAACTTCTTGGTAGTAGTCCTGTTTTGATATTTAATGAACAAGCTATCTGACAAAACATTCATTATGTGGTTTATGCATTAATAACCGGCATTGTCCCATTTTTGCATTTTTCCAATCTAAACACCTAATTTTGCCCAAATTCTTTTTCCAGTAGTCCTAGTTATTCGAAACTAAGAATATAATTGTCGCCCTGATGGAGGTCAACCTCTATCAGGTAATTTACACATTTTTGTAACTTTTTCTGTCACATACAAATGGCTGTATTGGCATGTGACAGAAAAAGTGCCATTGAAAAACCAATCTTAGATAAAAAGGATGAATATCGAAGGAAAAAATTTTGTTTTAAAATAATTTCTTGGCAAATTTTGAAAACTATTTCTATAAATGATATCATGGTCAAATTTTTCATTTTTAAGAATTTTTTGAGATTTTTTTGTAAAACTTGGAAGGTTAATGTCGTATATTTTTAATGATGCATATACAATATTTATGTCGAAATGTAATTTGAAAAATAAAAAATATTTATTGGCATTTTCTACCACTAGGTATCAAATTGTCAATTTTGTTAGTTAATTTTGAATTTCTCATAGTATCGCAAGTATTATGCCCGTGAAAATTTTATTGGTAAAATTTATTTCGAATTTCAGAATTTCGCCTTTTTCAGTTTTAATAGTTAATATGTTAGATAATATGTTGTATTTAAACCATTTTATATAAGTTTTAATGTATTTTTTAAATTTTTTTGATTTTAAAATACAAGCTTTCATTTATTTGTAAAATTTTTAGTGCAATTTTCTCAAGTTTTGGACTTCAAATTTCTTTAAATATTCCCATTGAGTTACCATAAAATCAATTTTGAAAAATTCTAATCCATTTTTTAAACCTATATCTGGCATTGTAGACTTGATCATATTAATGACAATTGGATAGCCAAGTTATGCAAACAAGGCTATCTAGATCCATTTGATTATGAATGATACTGAACATGTGAATGTTATCTCCTTGGTAAAATGAGGAGGTCACCTTTTACTGGTAAAAGCAAAAAAGTTGTAGATTTGTTGGGCTTAGTAAATTTAGATGTATGCGGATCAATGAATACAATGCTTAGAAATTGGTATTCTTACTTCATTACCTTTATCGATGATTACTCAAGGTATGGGTATGTGTACTTAATGAAGTAAAACTCTGAAGCTTTTAAAAAAAATCAATTAGTTTAGGCCTAAAGTAGAGAAAAACACTAGCAAAAGTATTATAGATTTTTTGTTCGATCAAGGAAGAGAATGCTTAAGTCAAGAATTCTTGGGTCATTTAGCAGAAAATGATATTTTATCCCAATGGACTCCACCTAGAACCCCAAAACATAATAGAGTGTCTAAAAAGAGAAATCAAACCTTGTAGGACATAGTTTGTTCCATGATGCCTAAAGTTGACCTTCTGATATCCTTTTAGGGATATTTGTTAGAAACTGTTGCTCATTTTCTAAATATGGTTCTATCTAAATTTATTGATAAGACATCATATAAGATATTGAAAAGTAGAAAGCTAGACTTGTCCTACACTATGATTTGGGGATGTAATGCTTATGTGATACATACAGTAACTGATAAACTTGGTGCAAGACCAATCAAATGTAAGTTTGTGAGGTATCCTAAAGAAATTGCTAGATTATATTTTTAGAATCACAATGAGCAAAGAGTATTTGTCTCAAAACATGGGCACTTTCTAGAGAAGGAGTTTCTAGTTGAAGGGTCTAATAAAGGAAAATTGATCTCAAAGAAGTTCAAGAATCATTAATAAACATTTTTATGGAACTTTAGCTAATATTTGAAGCATCAAATGCTCAACCTAAACTCAAAAGACATAACTACTCTGTTGATCTGGTAGAATCAGGCAAGCTCTAGAGAGAAACAAATTTCTCATAGGCTAGGAAAACTTGCCTTGTGATATTGAACCTGCCAATTTCGAGGAAAAAATGTCCAAAATTGATTCCAATAAATGGCTTGACGCCATAAAATCCAAAATGGATTCAATAAAAGTCAACTTGGTACAGATTTTAGTTAATCCATCTGAAAGGATAAAACCCATAGGGTGCAAGTTGGTTTTTAAGAGAAAGACTAATATAGATAGCAATATACGGATGTATAAGGCCAGATTGGTGGCAAAAAGTTATAACAAAGTAGAAGGCATTGATTTTAAGAAAACCTTTTCACTAGCTGCCATTGTAAAATTTATTCGGATCATGCTTGCTATAGTTACATATCACGATTATAAGATATGGTAAATGGATGTAAAAATTGTATTCCTTAACAGGAATTTGCAAGAGGAAGTGTACATGACACAACCTAATGGTTTTACATCTAAATCAAATCCAAATCAAGTGTACAGACTAAGAAATCTATATATAGGCTAAAATAAGCTTTATGAAGTTGGAATATCAAATATGGTGAAGCAATTGAAGAATTTGACTTCATAAAGAATCTTGATGATCCATGTGTCTACAAGAAGATGAATAGGCAAGCTATTGTTTTCTTGGAGCTATATATTGATGACATGTTGCTCATGGGAAATGACATACCAATGCTATAGGCCATTGGGCCCTGGCTATCTAGACAATTCGCCATGAAGGATTTGGAAAAAACAGCATATGTTTTAGGAATTAAGATCTACAAAGATAGATAAAAAAGGTTGCTTGGCTTATTAAAATCCACTTACATAGGTAAAGTGTTAAAAAAAGGTTTAGCATGGAAAACTCCTCGAAAAAAAAACCTATCTATGGTGCATGGCATACATTACTCGAAGGAGTTATGTCATAAGACATTGATGGAAAAACATGTATGGAGGGTTTAAACTCCTTGTTAGGGGTTACTCTATTGCTAGCTTCCAATATGATTAGGTTGATAGCAAATTAAAAGTGGTTTTTGTTTACCCTTAATGGCACTATAGTCAGTTGGAAAGGTTCCAAACATGAAAAGACTATAGACTCAACAACTGAAGCCAAATACATTCTCACAAGCAAGGCCACATTGAAGGAAGTTTGGATGAAGAAGTTCACTTGATGAACTTGATGTGGTTCTGAGCATTGTTACCAGATAAAGTGGAGCCATAGCACAAGTTAAAGAACCAAGGTCTTACTAAAAATTCAAACATATGTTATGGTGATAACACGTCATTAGAGATATATCTGAGAGATGTGATGTTAGTATGGGACAAAAACCTATTGAAGAGAATTTAGTTAATTCTTTCACTAAAGTTCTATCTCAGCGGAAACATGATCATCATATGAAGGGTATGGGACTTCGACATATAGGTAATTGACTTTGGTGCTAGTGGTAGATTATTAGTGTAAACCCTACAAGCCAATCATTATAGCTTGTAAGGAATTGGCATTCAGTTATTTCATATAATCAAACATGATATTCAACTACTGTTATGAAGGTATTTCTTAATCCATAAGATTTAATTGTATCATTGTAATAAATATTTTATGTAGATAAAGCCTATGAAACACATTGGCCTTGCACATGAATTGTAAGGAGTTAAAATTATGAGATCTTTATACGTTAATGCTGTGTTTCTAAAAATGTTCTCGGTCATCATATTATCAAGATAAGGCATTTGCAATGCACAAATATTGGCATATGTAAGACTCTATGCGGAGGATACATGCAACTAATCTCGTAAATTAAAGTATAGAGATACGTGGGGACATCATATGGGTAATTGTTATGGTAACAATTCACTAAATATGACTTGCTATAGGATTTCCATTTGGTATTTTACTCAAATGCCTAAGGAAATACACTCAGATGTCAATAGTTTACATGATCCTTAGACTTGTGACACTAGGTTATCTTGTATGAGGAGTGTCAAGCTTTGATTCCATCATAAGTGGGTCCACAATAGATATATGTTTATGGTAGGGTGGTTTGGGTATGGCATGAATCATATGATAGGTGAATGAGTGGTCTATAGAGGATTTATCACCTTTAATAACATAAAGGGACATATCTCACATGTTCCTGGCCCATGTTAACTCAAAGTCCTTGGCCAAGGCAATATTGATTATGTAGTAACCCACAAAGATTGTATACTAATATAAAATGACCTAAAAGTAGACACTGAACAATGCTTTTACTAATTTCAGGATATATGATGAAAGGATATTTAAGATACTAAACCATGAAAGGCTCGTCAAAACCATATTGACACTCCCTTCATGTTAGGTGTTTATGATGCATTGCTAGATAACAACCTTGGTCTATAAATATAAAATATTCTTAATTATACTATTATATATTTATTGGCAATATGATAGGGTCCTAATGGGTCACACACGTAATGATGATTAATTAAAATTAATTTGAGGCTAGGTTTATATGTTTAATATAAGTAATGGTTACTTAGGCCCAATTTGAATAAGTTCATATAGGCTAGGGGCAAAATTATAATTTTTAAAAATTTAAATTTTATACCCTATGGTACTCCTATTTTTCATCCCACATAGCTGATCAGAGGCTTCAAAAATCAACCAAGAGAACCCCTAAAATTGAGTTTGCATTTTTTCTTAAAAACCTAAGGGGGTTGGTGCAGTCTTGGTTCTTCAAGAAGAAAATTGTTTTATCTTTTGTTTTTTGATTGTTAAATCAAAGTCTTATAAGTGCAAGAGAAGATATATTGAAATCTAAGCTGCTAGCATAGCTCTTAGTGACAAAGTCTCTTCTTTATTGAAAGTTTTCTAGGTCACCTACATAGATACTCAATAGAGGCCGGATGCTTGGATAGCTTTGGTTTACGAAAATCAAGCTTGGTGTTTTTGATAGTTGCATAATGAAATTGTTAAGAGACTTCTCTAGATTGAGGTATTTGAATCTTGAATAGATCTATCGATCTTTTAATTTTAAAGATTAATCAAAATCATGGAAGACAATCCCATTTAGGGAGTCTTTTATTAGTTTCTTTAATTTGTTTCCAATGTTTTCTTTATGAGTAAATTAGAGAAGTCTTTTAATCTGATTACATGCTTCCCTAAGATTTCCTATAGATACAAAGTACTTTGTATCGATACAAGGAATGGATTTACCTATCTATATTGATACAAAGAGTTTTATATCGATTCCACATAGCTATTTCGACACTCACACTTGCCTGTTGATACATTTTGGTCAAAAATTATGATTTTAGCTACTGCAAAGGCCTAGTATCGATACCACAAGCACATGTATCCATACATTACCCTTTGTATTAATACAACTTATAAAACTTGTATTTTTGGTGACATGGGGGCCTTGTTCAATACCTAAAGGTCATGTATCGATACCTACACCTAACAATATGGATTTCATACACCTTTGGCTCTCTAAACACCTTACCATACCTAAGAAGAATGGATGATTAATCCAAGCTTGTCCAAATGACCTCGATGATGCCTTAAATGATAACCTTTGATGCCTTGGATATTAGCCTTGATAAAATAGGGTGTCTACAATGTTAAAATGCATGAAACTACATAATAGGCCCTAAATCATAGAAAATGACTAAAATGGCCTGAAGTGCATGAAATTGCATAATAATTGGTAAATCATAAAATATGACTTAAGTGTATCTATATCCATGAAATGACATAGTAATCTTTAATATGAATTAAGACATAATAAAAAAAATTACAAAATTGTCACTTACAGTTTCTAAAATCATAAATGCAGCCATAGACATTTTTTCTTAATGAACATATAAGAATGGCATTATGTATGAATTTTATGTACAAAATACTTCATCAACATAAAAATACTTAGATTTAACATCATGCATGCTGGTATAGTCATAATCACAATATCCTCATGGAAATGCATGAACATATGAATCATTATCTATTACATAAGAATGTCATAGAATGCATGTCATAAATGATTTTGAACACAAAATAGCCCATCAACATGAACATACATAAGTACACTAACATGCATGGTGATGTTGTCCTAATCATAGTATTTTCATGGAAAATGAATGGACATGTAAATCATGATCATAGTGCATGAAAATGTCCTAATATGTATGAATCGTACATAACAAGAAGAACACATGGCATGGGATAATTAACAAAGTAAGAACAAGGAAAGCAACATGATGGAAACAATTATACAATATTGCCAACTTATTTTGAAATGCATGAAAACGTATTTTCTTGGTAACAAAATGACTTTTATGAAGTTTAAAACAAAAATTATCAAAGAAAACTAAAATAAAATGTTTAGAGATCAATGCTTAAAGTTTAGCCATAAACATGGTTTTTAACACCTTTGGCTCAAATATTGCCTAAGTATGGATTAAGATCCTTTGCTCACATAGAAAATAACAGAAGACATGAGACAAAAGTAGAAATTGAAAGAAAAACAACCTTAGTGTTGAAGCTAGAAGAAAAACCACTATCTTTTCCTTTTTTTTTCTCTTTTTTTTTTCGGCTAATCACCTTTCATTACCATGTACTACCACCCATTTTTGGACAATACATCAATGCTTACTTATAGGCAATCTCTCTACAATGCTAGGTGTCTTATCTAAGGCTGAAACCCTTTTAAATAAGGCATGTTTTTAGTTGATTTTGGTGGACAATCTTAGCTGCATGTCTTCAAAAAGAACCTCACTCCAAATGGCCATATCTTGGCTTTATGTAACAAAGATGTTTTAGCTTTGACTCAAAATAGCCATTCATTGAAATTTAACTAAGCTAGACTTAAAATAGTTAGAAACTAACTAAACTAGATGCCATTTTGTTTCTATGTATGATTTGAGCATTAAACTTATTTATCCTAAGCTCATTTAAATTTAAATGGCTTAATCCATGTAGTTGGTTCTCATGCACATGTTTCAAAGTAAAAATGTTTATGAAGGACCTCTTGTAAGGTTATGTAATGCTCCAAAGCCATTGCGAAGAAGAAATGTAAGAAAGGGGCGAAAAAGCTTGCTCGTAGTGAAAATTTTCATGCAGTATTGATACATTGGTTTTTATATTAATGCTGATGTTTCTGAAATTAAAAATCCATGGATAACAAGATGCTGTATCGATACAATATGGCTTTCTTGATATACTATGGCTTTCTTGAAAATGACATTTTTTTTTACTTTCTTTCAACATGGTCCCTAAGCATGTTAAACCTTCCCTAACAAATTTTTCACTTAGTGCCATGTTGCCTATAATGCCTAGCAACATGATGCTCGATAGTTTTCCTCATTTTTTATTTTTAATATTTTATTTTATTACCTTCTAATTAAGTCCTAGGATGTTAGAAATTGGTCTAAGAAGAGAGATAGGTACATTTCATCTAAAATTCTTTGCTTTGGGCATAATTTGTTTGAAATAGATCTAGACAAAATTAGGTGTCTATAGGTATGACTAGACACCTATTAAAATTAATAACTTATATTACAAAACTTTAAGCTTTAATTTTATGGTCTATATATTCCAAAGTTCATTAGGAGGTTCCAAGATTCAGTTAAGTGTAAGGAACATTAGCAACCCCATGATGCTCTAAATCAATACCTTTTGGCAACATAATTTCTTGATCTCAATTTTTCTTAATTTTTGTCATTTCACTATTTTTATATAATCCTCTTTTTACAATGTATGAATTTTTGAAAAAAATAAATCCAATTTTTGTAAAAAGAATTTAATATCATTACATAACCCAGAAGAGTGGCGATAGATAAGGTTAAATGATTTTTGGATTTAATTTAAAAAGAGTGTTCCATATCGAGCATTAGAGGGATACTAATTTGAACATTGCCTCAATGGTTTTTTTTTTTTAAATCTAATTAAACACATGAGTGTAAAACTTTTCGCTAACAAAGGAAATGTGTTAGTAAATAGTTAAAAAAATAATAAATATGGCAAAAACTTAACACACAAAAGCATAAAAAAGAGGGACAGTAGGGATCTATCTTGTAATTGTCCTTGATTATTTAGAAATAACCAAATTAAAAATTTGAGATGCTTTTGGACTTGTTGGTTGCTTAAGACATGAAAGCTAAGGTTTTGCTTGAAAAATTTATGGTAACTCGAGAAAGAGAAAAACTTGATTTTAGGAGAAATTTTAAAAATAAACCTTAAAAAATCCATATGGATGGGAAATTGGGTAATTTTGGAAAATGAAATATTTTTAAGTATTTTAAATAAAAAGATGGATTCAAAAAGAATGAACTGGCAATTTAAATAATAAACATAATTAATTAATTCTTTTAAGGCATTGCCATTAATTCGAGCTTAATGAGACCCATATGGCATGTGATCCATTATGGAATTAATTGGATTTTTTTCCAAGGTATCTGATTGCCTCAAAAAGGTGATTCAAGAAAATAGATTAATTTTGTTTAATGCTAAGAACAAGGGACAACTTCCCATTGTTCGCTTTTTTTTGAATTTATTTTAAACTCATTATAAGGTCTTAGCTGGAAAAAAGGATACTATCAGAAAGGCAACTCTACAGGGATTAATATAAAAATACTCCAAAAGTCTTAGAAAATTGCTTTTAAGGAGGAAATAATTTTTAAACTTAGGTTTCACTTAACACTACCAGCACGTGTAAGGAAAAAGGTGCAGCAAACTTTGAAAAATCTTCACAGACTCATTCGAAATTGTTAAATCACAAATGATAATTTTTAAAAATGAAATTTCATACAATTTTTAAGAAAAATATTTATAAATTTTTTTTTTAAAAATCAACTTGTGGGACAAAATGGCCTAAATAGAATGTTAATTGTTAATTCCAAAGGTTTCATACAAAAAAGATTCACATTTAAGGGAAACAAGATACTTGAAAAAGGCAATTTAATGCTTTTTAAGGGAAAAAAATCAAAAAATTCCAAAAAAATCATCTAGGGTTGGAAAATAATTTTTTAGGTTAGGTAACAATGCTACCAGTATTGGAATAGGGGAATTTTCAATTTAGGTTTTCCAGACACATGTCAAGGTGTCAAATACATCAATGTCTGACAATTAGGGTCTATGGTAGTGGAATCACAAGTCCATATGCAATCTCAGGGAATTAGGCCAGTTGATGACCTATTACCATGCTATCAAGTCATAAAGCCAAGACATTTGATTGAGCATATTGTAAAAAAAAAATTTGGAAAAGCTAAAAAAAATATTTTGCCTTATTAGGCCAAGAATCCAAACAGGTAGGCTTGATTTTTCCCTATGATTTGTAAGAGTGTTTTATAGGAAAAGCTTAACCCAACATTAATCTGATTTATTTAAGATCATGTGAGCCTAAGTTCGAAAGGTTTTATACAAAACATGGTGACAACATCAAAAAGAAAAGGCAACAAAAAAAGCATTTTTAATCACACAGAGCAATCAAACATGGAATTAAATGGCAAAAATGTGCTTGAGCAATAATAAGACAACATTTTAATCAAAGAGAACATGCTAAAAATGCAAGAAATACATGAACATTAAAGAAAGTACCTGAAACATAATAAAAGATGATATGACTAGGGGAGAAACAGTTTTTATGGCATGAAACACATGGTGAAAATTTTTACAATACTAAAAGACATGACTTTTATGTTATCAAATCAACATAAAATACAATCAAGCTTAAAAGAATATTTCATGGCATAAGAAACATGCATGGAACCTACAAAATAGTCATATTCACATGTAAAGGTTCACTAATATGGCATGAGAAATTAAATAAACATTAAAATAAATAGAAAAGATAAGAAAATATACCAAGAAGCTTTAAAATCCTTGCTTTCAAAGGCTCTAATACTTTTTCTTACTTTTTTTCTCCTAGTTTCTAATAGTTTTTAGCTCATTGTCTTCCTTTTTTTGCTATAGATTAGCAAGAAAGAGTGGCCAAAGATAAGCTCAAATCTTATACTAATCATAGAGGAGGTTTTGGAGAAAAAAAGCTTGAGAAAAAGGGTTTTTAAAAGGTTTTTGAGGGCTGTAGAAATAGCTATGAAAATTGAGTTTTCTAGCTAAGGAGAAGCACATTAAAAATGAAAATGTTTTATGTGCTGCTGAGCCAAGGTTGGCTCTTTTATAAACAAATGCTCAACCAATGCTTTAGAGCAAAAAGTAAGGGCATTTTAGAGTTATCCCTTTATGCCATAGAGCAACTGCAGGTACTATACTTAACATTCTACATTTCCATTAGTTTTGGTAGCCAAGGTGATGAAGCAAATTACTTTATACAGTTGCAAGTAGAGAAAAGCCAATCATACCCTTGAATAAGCTATATTTTCCATCTAAGTGTCCCATTTTCTAGCCATTTAGGCCTCAAAATTTGATAAATCCAATCCTAAGCCCAATAATAAAACCTAGTATGAATTTGAGTGATTTTCAAAATAAAAATGTGATCAAACTCATACTTTGAATCAATGTTGTGTAGGGGAAATACATGGCATGAGTTAGGCAAAAATGCCTAAATGTATTGATAGAAAAAACACTATATCAATATATCTGGGTTTTTTGGGTGTATCAATACATTCACCCTATATATTGATACACATTGGTCTAAAAATCGTATTTTAGCTACTGGTAAGCCTGTATTGATACATTTGTCCAATATGTGAATGCAGTAAACAAGTGTATAAATACATGCCCCATTATATCAATATAACTTAAGATTTTTGCAATTGGTGACATGGCAGCCATTGTATTGATACCTTAAGTTTATGTATTGATACAATCAAGTAAAGATGTAAATTTTATGTACATTTGGCTCCCTAAACACCTTACTTAAGCTAGGAATGATGGGAAATGGATTTGTGTTTACTAGTTTGAGGTTTATGGATGCCTTGAAATGCTTACATGGAAGCCCGAACAAAATTAGGTGTCTATAGCTCCCATCAAGTCTCTATAAGTTTGGTTCACAAAAACTAATTAAAAACACTTAAAAAAATATTTCTAATGCTCTAAATCAGCTTTAAATTCAAGCATTTTATTTAAATGCCTCCAAGTTGTTTTTTTAAAAAACTTATTTAATAAAACCAAACCTTAACTCAATCATTGATTAAAGTTGCTAAAGCTTTAGCTTGAGGATTTTTTAATGAAAATACTAACACAAACACTTCAAACAAATATTTTATCAAAGATGCAGCATACTACATATTATTACTTGCCAGTAACTAAGAAACCATAATCCTAAGCACCAAAATAGCTTGGTTGAGCATCAAAGTCAAGGCATGCTCGTCTATCATGCATTTTCATCTCCATTCCCAGCAGTTTAAAATCAAAGCATAAAAAGTAAGTTTAATTACAACTTAATAGCATGCTTATCACTTTAAATCAAGACTTCAATCATTTAAGCTTAGATCCAAACATACAAATTCATTATTTCATCAAATTAAGTATCAATTTAAGCTTACTAAGCCTATTATAACTTGATCCATCAAAATGATGCAAGATATCATCATCATACCATAATAAAATCTAAGATCTAAAAGAATCAAACATAGCCTAAATTAAGCATGCTTTCTTAAGCTTATTTCAACCTAATTTTATCTTATGAACTAAGGATTTCATCTTTAAACCATATAATTTTAGCATAAAATTCTTTGACCTTGGCTCAATTAATCTCACAGCATCAAATCTCTTAAAAGTGAAATGGTTAAAACCTAGATATTAGACTTATTTCATGTTTGAACACTAGGTTGAGCTAAACAATCATCATTTCAATTTATTTCTTAAATTAATCAACAAGAAATGCATTAATATTATCAAATTGAACTTAAACCTAGCTCAAATCAAGAAAATAGCATCATCTCAGCCAGCACAAGCATGGCCAAAACTTAGAGAAGTTCAAACAATGATGGTCACATAATGTATAAACAATACCGAGCAACATTCAACATAAAATCATGCTATAAGCTTAAAAATTAAAAATATTAAATAAAAATGACCTAATCAAGCTTCCTTTCTTCCAAGAAAATGAGAGAAATTGAGAGAAAATTCTAGGTATTTTTTGGATATGCTTAATAAGTGTGAATAGTAATTAATGTTTATGTTGATACCCAAACACTTTTATTTATAGGCAAAGTGTTAGTGAGCTAACCTTAAATCACTCAAAGTGAGATAGACTAACTACTAACCTCCCTAAAAAAAATTATAGCAAAAAAGTAACAGAATTTCCATGTTTATCACATGGGTAATTTAGCCAGGCTATATTTATTACTTAACTACGTATAATTTTTCTTTTCATCTAATTAATCATGAAATATTCTTGTAAAAGTGCAATTAGATTTTTCTTTCCATAGCAAAAATGTCCCTTAATGACTTTCCTTCAAAAAAAAATTTAAAATTTCTTATCAAGACCTCTCAAATTAAGCCCTTAGGAATTTGTAACACTTTGATTCCTAAGGTTTTTTAATGACTTAATCTTGATTACACTTTCTTAATCTAAAGTTTTAATTTAATTTTATTTTGGGGTGATCAATTTTGAAATTCAAGCTTTAAAACTCTTCTAATTTAAAAATATAACTTTAGGTAATAAGATTGACTTTTTATATTTGACTTTTCATTAATTGTTGACTTTTGATTAACTTCTAAAATAAGTCTCTCTTTTTTTATCTAAACAACCTCAATAACCAATCTACTTTATCCAAGAGCAATATACCAATCAACGTTTGTCATACTTAAAATTTTGAGACCCAAGTCTCATTTTTCTAAATATGATATTTCCCTTTAAATCAAACTTAGATGCCTTATTTCATTAAACTAAGCAATTAAGACATCCTGAAACCTCAACTAGACATTGTTATCATTAATAACTCATCTAAAAGGATTTGAACATAGAAAATTCTAATCAACCCTTAAACTAAGAAAAAGTCAATTAAAGGTATGGACAAAATAAGGTATTTACAAAGTTTGACAAAATTGGAAGCCAACTCTCTTAGTATTCTGCTCTTAGAAGCAACCGTCAATAAATCAAAATAGAACTTAAAAATTGTTAAAGCACAATGTAGGATATCACGAACAAACATGAACTGGCTTTAAGGTGTTTATCGATGCCACCATCTTGAAGGTTTTATTAGCCCTCACCATAGGTTTCCAAAAGAGTTTTTGGCCTATAGACCTCGAGGATGCAACAAAGCTTAATAACTAATTGCATATTGCACGAATGTAATTAGTCTACTAAGCACTGAATAGTGTACTACAAAATTATCAAACTTATATAAAGAATTTATATAGCTACCCATTATGGAAGAAATGTGAAAAGTTTAAATACAAGGGAGAATAAGAATTAAAAAATTTTTTAGTACATTTTTATGAAACTAAATAAGCCTATATATAGAGATTAATGTATATCTATTAGAATAGACATACCTTGTCTAAAATGTGTTTATACAATCATAATTAATGAAAATAGTTTGTTTGTTTTTAACAAACAAATGATTCTCTAATAGACCTATTTGTTCAAACATCACTTATCTAAAAAAATCTGATGGTTTATAATAATCAAACCACCTTTCATATCTATCTAAATTAGATAAAAATAAAATTAATTAATAATTAATAATTTTTCACCTACATACGACAAGTTCCATATAATATAATAATATTAATTATTACATTAATGCAACATTAAACCTAATTTACTATGGACACATAGTTCTCTATATATAAATAGCATCTTAGTACTAGTTCTTTTCCAATGTAGGATTCCATCCCACACAATATTTTGAAAAGGTCCACCAAATACTACTTGAAAATCTAATGTTAATAGGTCCTCTTATCAATAAAATAGCAATACTATGTAAGATATGAAATTAGTATTAATTACAAAGATAATCTTGATTGGTAACAACTCTATCTCGTTGATATCACTTAAGAAATTGATCTTTTAAGTTTAAAAGATAATCTCTTCATTTGTTGATATTTGTGTATAAAAGTCATTGGATATCAATCTTGAATTGTCTAACGAATTTATGCATGAGATACATAATACTCCTAATGCATCAATTTTTAGAATAGTAAAAGAATGAAAAAAATTATTCTTGATAAAGTCTTATATCTAGATTGAATGTTATTCACAACATAAAGATTGCATATAAAGACCTTAGTAGACTTGTGGCTTGCTGAGCAAAGTGATATGTAAAAAAGAGGTTATAAACACTCTTGATAAAGTCTACATTACAAGAAGAGAAGTCATAGTCACTTCTTGTCATAAGTCACTTCTTATGGATTTTTGGTTAATCATAAAGTACTTGTTGGCATAGGATAAAGCAAAGTTACAAAAGAATATAGAGTGTGAATATGTTTCTTTGTGTCTTATATTCAATCTAGAAGTTCAAGCCTGGCCGCCTTTTAAACATACGCTCTACATAAGAACCAATTTGCATAATTTGCTTTAGGATGCCTACATTTGCAATATTGGGTAATAAGCATATATTACCTTACAATAACATGTTTCAAAAAATTATTCTAAGAATTTTTTCCTCTTAATAAAGGATGGAAATCATATAGATTGCATATTTTATGAATTAAGTGTTTTTGAAGAAAAGATATATATATATCTATTTAAGGTGGTTATTCATTCTTCAAGTGATAATTATTCATCTAGTAGTTGACTTTCTATGAAAAGGTATTAATTCTAAGAGTGATGGTTTTTAAAAAATAGTTATGTTTTCACAAAAAAAGAGTACTTTCAAGAAAAGGTGTTTTTAACACATGTTGGTGTTTGTAAATATCTTCCTTTACATTTAAAGCATTAATTCAATAATTTTGTACATTTAGTTAATCATCATCTTACTTTTAAAATTTTCAAGTGTTTTCAAAAAGAACTTGAAGTGCAATCTTGTTCTTCTTTGAGTAGGCATTAAATCTTTAGGATAACATTTCCAAGAAACCATTTGCACCATAATGGGAAAATTATTTTCCTAAAGAAAACTTCATGAAAATGCCTTGCCTATAGTCATTTTCACTTATTATTCTTCTTTTTCTCCATTATTGTTCCACTTGATTGCATTAGTCCAACCCTTAATATACAAAAATTTGAGCTTGAGTAAGAAATATAAAAATTTTTTTATTTATGACCTAGCCCAGCCCATTGACACCTTGGAACTAATTTAAAGAAACATTAAAGTTTATGGAAGTCAATTTGAAGGGTTTTAATTAAATCAAGTATGCAAGAAAGCTAAATGGATAGTTAATTGGGCAGCAAACCAATTAAAGCATGGGATGTCAAATTAGGTTCTTTTTCCTTTAACCTAGTTGGTCTTTAACTTAGTTAAAGATGGCTACAATACCTTGAATTTTGTTAGAAAATAACCATAGAAGTATGAGTTATAGAAGGTTGATTGTATTGATGATGTAGACTTCATGTTATATAAATAATATTTTCTTTTAAGGAAAAAATGTATCTTGTTTCTAATAAGCACTTATTAGATTTTGATATACCCACCATATGGGTGAAAGAAAAAATAAAAGATTAAAAGAAAACAAATTTAATTAGGAAAATAGTGCATAGTTTTTTTTTTCATGCGTCAATGCTTTTTAAAAAAAGAAAATTACTTTAAAATTATTTAAATTTCATGTTGTATGATATTTTTATCTTTTATTGTATAAGTTTACTTTAATTATAATTCAACTTTGTGGGTGAAAATCTTTCCAAAAAAAATGTTATGACTCTAAAATGAAAATTAAAAAAATAGATAAGTATATTACTGAGTAGTTATATTTTCAAAATTAAAAGATATTAAAAATGATGCATATTTTTTTAATAGGTGTTTCTTTAGTTAAACAACTTAAATATCCCTGATTTTATTTTGCTCATTTAGTTCTTGTATAATTTTCTTGATTGAGTTGGTGTTCTTAACTTGTGACACCAAACTCAGTCAAGAGCATTATTAATATATATATAGATTTTGTGCTTTTAAATTAAAGGTGTCCATAGCAACTAGATTAGATTAGGTCCAAATAGTAAAAAATTTGCTTGCCCAAACCCGAATTGAGCTTGGCCCATCAAACCCAAAAGCTCTTTTTATTTTTTAAAATATATTAAAATATTATAAATTTATTTTTTAGTTGAAACTTATATCTTTCCATATTTAAATTTAAACGCTTTTTATTGATTAAAGGTCTAAATTAAGAAAATCCTATCCTAAACTAAGTCTATTTCAAGTTGTCAATCCGTCTTTTTAAAGTAGAGAACATTTTTTGGGAAAGAAAAAAATATATATAACATAGATATCCTTATGTTTCTTGGAAGAAACAAAAATGAGAAAATTGAAGAAAAAAAGATGCCCACTTGGATAAAATGATGGTGTGAATCTAATTGATGTCAAAGTAGTTTTGTTTAAAAAAAGAGTGGAAAACTAATATAATCAGGAAACAAAGATTAGAAAGTAAGTATGATTATGGTATTCATGTTTTCTTAGATTTGACATTTGAACTACTTAAATAGCCACATTTTTTTAGATAACACATTATATTTGCTATTAGGTTCAGCCTCTTCCCCTAACTATCGTTAGTTGGAAATACCGTTTTTTATGTACTAATCATTATTTGTCCGTCATTTCCTCTAAAAAAATTACGAAATTGCTCTACATTAGAAATTACCTTCCTAAAATTTCTTTGTGGTTCATAATTAAAGACAAAGATCATGCCAAAAACTTACAGCTCTATCCTATTCATCTATAAAAGCCTCTTAGCTAGGATCTTTGGAAAAAACCAAAATCATAGAAGTAAAAAGAGAAGGAAGGACAAAAGAAAATAGCCCTTTTTTTTCTTTATTTATTTATTATTATTATTATTTTTCTTAACTTCTCTATTTTGTTATTATCCTAAGAAGTTTGAGAATGGCCAGCACTAAGGCAACACTTTTACTCATTGTTCTTTGCTTTCTCTTAATATTCGAGGTATGTGATTTTAAGGTTTAAAAGCGATTTTAGCCATCGATTTTGAGCTTTTGTGATGTATCGCAACTTTTGTTCATAAATTCTTTCTTTATAGCTTCCCTTAAATGTAATTAATTATTTCTTTTTGATAAACTTCAGGTTGGGATACTCATGGTTGAAGCTGAAAGACAAGGTAAAAAAGTTTATGAATAATTCATACTTTGTTTATCCATATATATACCAATATAAAGATAGAAATTCAAATCCAACTATTTGAATAAAGAACAAACATTAATCTTTGAACCAAATACTCGATTATTATCAGTATTTTAATATAATATATTAATTATTTTAAGTTTTTCCCATGCATTTATTATTGGATATATGCAGATTGCGAGACCAAGTGTGCATTTAGGTGCAGTAAGTCATGGAAGCCAAAGATGTGCCACAAAACATGCAACACATGCTGCCAAAGGTGCAATGATGGGTGCGTGCCTCCAGGCCCTACTGCTAACAGAGATGTTTGCCTTTGCTATGCCCAAATGAAGACCCATGGCAATAGATATAAATGTCCTTGAAACAAATTATTTCTAATTTCTAAATATAACCATCTCTTAAGGTTTTGATATAATTATTACTAGTCATGGGAGAGATTCAATTATACTTGAATCAATTAAAACAAAAAAAAGAAATTGTAATTAACTTTATTTTTTTATGTCCTCTAAATAAAATTGTAAGTTTAATTAAGCTTAGCCTTATTTATGTTCTTTTTAAGAGTTCATTGAGTGTCAAATGAAAGTCATTACATAAGAAAATTTGACTTCAAAGCATGTTGTAAATGTAATAAGGCCATATATGAATATACTTGGCACTAGTGAACTCAAACCACTAATCACTTCCTATTGAGTGGCAAAACCATCTTTTTTATTCATGTTTAAATTGCATGTTTGTCAATTTTCCAAGTAACTTTCTTATATTATCTTCCTCACAATGGGATAAACCTCATTCGCAAGGTACTGTTTATATTTAGAGGTACACCAAAAATTTGACAGATTGGTTATTTTATCATGGACACTTAGTTAGAAATCAAATCTTTGCTTGAAATGATTGAAAAACTCTAGTTTGGTCGATGGCTTGAAATTATTTATTTCATCAGTTAACTTTGAAAACTAAGTAAATTAAAGTAATAAACCAAAATGTAAAAGTTCGATGAAAAAGTCCAAAAGGCTTATTAGTGTCATTTATCAAGAAAGATTGCTCAAGAATACCAACAGAAGAAAGAAGCCGATTTGCAAATTTTAACATTATAAAATAAGATGATATGTTTCAAGAAATTATTAATAACTCGACATAAAGTTGATAATATGGACCATTGGAAAGTATTTGTAGTTCCACAAAACTTGCTGTAAGTGTGATAAAATAGACACAACGTGAAATATAAAAAGTTAGACCCACTTTTAACATAAAGCCAATGCACCTTTAGCATATCATCAATGTTATAGAAAAATATTACAAGAATTAGAGGACCTTAGATCTACCAATTAGATTGGTTTCTCCTCTAACAAATATAATATTATAAGATGCAAGAACAAGCCAACCTCATTATGTACTCTCTTATTAATAACTTCAACCTTAAATGGAAAAAAACAACTCTCACTCTAAATGTTCAAACCTTTAAATAAGCTACTAGATGCCTAAATTGTTAGTAAAACTACGTCTACGAATTTGCCAAATACTTATCATTGTGAGACAATTGCTTAGAATTGAAGAACTACTGGCTATAAGTGCTCTTAACATAGTCATTCTAGGATCTTAGTCTTTTGTTTAAGTAATCTTTTTGTACACTAATATGGTAATGTTAATTTTTTTACAACTACCTAAAATCATGGTGTAAGAAGAAAGATAAATTGTACTTTTAATTTTCCATGTTTGGTGAGTTACTTGAAATAAATGTAATACATTTTCAAGCAATGAATATGCTTTTGAAAGCTGCCCAAAATAGAACTCTCTAGCTCTCTCATATGTCTTCCATTCCTTTTCTATTTTTTTTCTTTGAGTTGCTAGCTTAACCAAAATTAACGCCATCTTTGATTCTAAATTAGTGAACTATACCAAAGCTTCTATCTTCAAGGGCCTGAACGTTTGACTTTATGTGGGTTACATGATAATTAAGTGGACAGAGATAAATATTTAATTAATATTAAGGTAATATTATCTAATAAATCATATTCAAGTTAAAGCTCTAGTAGTAAGAGTTAAACTTTACTTTAGCAACTAATTAGAATAAAGATTCTCTGATAGTAGGATTTAACCCTAATGAGTCTGTATGGGTCCTTTGTGTAGTCTACATAAAATACAGGTACACCATTATAAGATAATTGTCAAGAAAAAAATAGACTAAAAGGTTTATACTGGATGTTCATCTTCGTGTAATTATAGTGAGGTTGTGTTCTTGATCAACAATAACTAAGGGTATGTTCTCAATTAAACCTTACAAGTGGCATTAAAGTTAGGTTCTCTAGTTATATTATTCAGATCATAAAGATATGCATATATATATATAAAATAGATATTCATCTTCGTGTACTTGAAGTGAGGTGGTGTTCTTGATCAACAATAATTAGGGCTACGTTCTCAATTAAACCTTACAAGTGGCATTAGAGTTAGGTTCTCTAGTTATATTATTTAGATCATAAAGATATGCATATATATATATATATATGTATAGACTAATTTTTGTATTAACAAATTAAAATGATGCGTGGGTTATGAAAATCAAGCTTAAAATTATGTGCTTAGATATCTAATTGCATGATATACCATGAAACATGGAAGTATTTAAAAGAATATATATTTGAAATTTTTGCTTTAAAATTGATGCTGTTGTGTGTTTATTGTTTTTGTATGTGTTGCATAAACTGAAAACTATTAAAAAAATTTATTTTTGATTTGAGTTTTCCATTCAACATGCTAGTCGACACCTATACACTTTTGATTGAACCAAAATATAAGTTTTCAATGGGATGCAATCAGCAGCTAAAAGCTTATAAAGCATATGGAACGAAATCTACAAAAATGAATGGGTCAAAAGTTCAATGAGGTGGTTATTCGGCCTCGCATAAAGAAAAAGGTGGATAGTCGGTCATCCAATGCCATACGCATGATGCATTAATTGTACCGAATACATAAATTGTACATAATTATTTTGGAATTTTTTTTTCAATTTTTTGAAATATCATTATTTAATATATATGATTAAATTGATAAATATAATTCATGCACAAATATTTTAAAATTTTATTTTATGATAAAATATTTTGACATCTGAGACTTAATTGACAAGATGTACTTTCTTATAAAGTGGTTAATATTTATGAACTCTCATATTAAAGTTCTATGCATATTTAAATTTGTTTAGTAAAATTTATGTTATTAACTTTAATATTTCAATTTTAATATGCATAATTATTCTAATAAATTTTATTAATTTATTCAGTTTATGATAATGGTCTTGGGCACAATTTATTTGATTAAAGGATGCATGCTATGGAATATATATATATACACATTATACCATGATATTTGAATAAATTATAGCATGACAATTTGAGATTCCATTGTTGTATGTAAATTTTTCCGACATAAAGGATTGATTTTATTGTTAAGGATCTAATCCTAAGCAATTATTGATATAAATAATATCTTTAAATAACTATATATGGATGATGACATTAATATATAATTATTTATGCTATAATTGCAATAAATTAACATAATTTAATATTATATTCCATTGCAATTATTGATATATAATAATTAATATGCATGTAATAAAGAATTTGCATATGTTAAAGATGTTATTCCTAAAGTTCTAAATCACTAGCTTAAGATTAGCCATAACATCTTAAGTTAGTTGATTTAGATAATAATCGGTAGTTATTTAACATAAGATTTCATTTAGATAACTACACAAAAAAATGGCAGGATAAGGCATTATTTCTGATATACAATAAGGATGTTATTACTAAAGTTTTAAATTATTAGCTTAAGAGTGCTCACAACGTCTTGAGTTAATTGATTTAGATAAAATAATAGTTATTTAAACAAAGTTTTTCTTTAAAACTATATAAAAAAATGACATCTAGAAAGTGTTAGACCATGAAATTAGCTATTTGGCCCTACAAGGAAATAATTAATATGATTAAAGGATAAAAGATATAACATCAAAATTAAATTTTCGTAGGCCCATTGGTATGGATAATTTAATTGTAGTGTTTTAAAGTTATTTGTTTTATCATTAGAGTTATGTAAATTCATATGCATGAGCACATCTACCCACAGGTAGATTTAGATTTACATTTGAATATAAAGTATTTTTATTTAATTAAAGTATATATCCTTGCATTTTACAGCAAATTTCTACTATTGTGATTAATAAGGCTTCTAGAATTAAATGCTATCTGGTGATGAAAAATTACTCTAATGAAAGAGTTAATGAAGCTATTTTAGGTGTAAGGACCTTGACATAGCGTTTCAGGTTTATAACTTGTCCTCAACGAATAAAGTGCACAAAAAGAAAATAGATTTCGATGTATTGTGAAAGCAATCTAATTATTTAGAGATGATGTACATGAAATCCTACATGAGTAAATCAATTTGGGATTTCATCCTAAATAGTTATAAGATCAAGGATTATTGCAAAGCCGCTAAAGACTAGATTGTTAAATCTGATGAGGTTTTACCTGTCACCCTAATAAGAAAGCTTTCGGGAAAATGTACAACAATTTTAAAAGTTGTGCATAAGCACATTATTGGATTTGAGAGACATTGTTGCTTAACTTAAATCTTTGAAATGGAGTTTTTCAAGTAAATTTCTTATCACTTTTATATTAAACTTTTTTTCTAATGAGTATGACAATAAAAAACACATATAAATAAAATAGTTTATCAATAAACTCTCAATGCATGTTCAAGAGGAAAAGAGATTAAAAAATAAATCTTGATTCGAGTAGCCTAGTGATTCAAGGTAAAAAAGTGATAAATAGGTAAGCGTATGCCAATAAAGAAAATGGCATAAAGAAAGATTGTCTAAAGTATAAAAGGGAGACTAAAAAAAAAAAGGTAAGCTCATTTTTGTATGAATCTTTTTCGATGATGTTCCTCATAATACATGGTGGTTGGACTTATGTTCAAGAATTATATTTCTATAACTATTTAAGGTTTCATAAAGTCAAGGAAACCAAAGAAAAGTGGTAGGAACATTTACTACATAAATCTGTTAGGATTATCAAGATCATTTTTTGAAATCAAGATTTGTTTTAAACCTCAAAAATAGTTTTATCTTTCATTTTAGAAAATTTTTTAGGTAAAAAGAGTTCTAAATTTAAATTTTTAAATTCTATTGTTGAAATTTCAAAAGAAAAATTTTATACTAGATTTTTTATTATTAATTTGGATCCTGACTGTAAGAAGAAGTTTATTAACTATTTATAAGATTTTTGGTGGTAGAAACATGCTATAGATAAAAACTCCTTTAAAGTTGTGGTATAAAGATTGTGTCACATCTTCATATAGAAATTTAGGAGAATTGACAATGCTAGAGTTCTTGAAACTCGCGAGTTTGGCACTAAAGGCAATTGCATTGAGGAAAAAGCAAACTAACGAGTCCACTAAAAGAAGCTACAGAAAGCATTGAAATATTTAGAGATTATACACCTTTTCCTAAGTTTATGGATTAATGCATTAAAATTGTTGTTATGTTTTTATTAAAGTTCCAACTAAATTTGTTTTCTAAAACTTTCTTAAAATTATAGAATAGTTGGAATCTAGCTTAAGACGTTTATGAACTTGGGTTGTCTAGTTAAAATGAAGGCTTATAACCTAAATATAAAAAAACTGGATCCAAAAATAGTGAGCAGTTATAGGCTATGCAATTAACTTAAAGAGGTATACATTTGAAATGTCTCTCATATTCAACTAGAATTGTTGAAGCTGGAAATGCTAACTTTAGCATGAGTCAAGGAGGAGTGACTTTCCTTGCAAGGTTGATATTAAGGAATAAATTTATTTAGATTGATATTTATAAAGAACTTGATTATTTCTCAAGACAAACATATAGAATTAACTGGAAAGCAATCAAATCAAGTACAACTTTTATAATAGATCATTAATCTCATTGACTATAGGTATACAAAATGTATAGATGATTTAGAATTAAGAGATCTAATAGGTAAGAAACTAGTTATTTCTATGATTTGGTTGTATACGAATAAAAGTTTAATTTTGATATCGGACATAAAGATGATCTTATTTTCACTAGCCATGAACAGTGAAATTTTCATACTTTGGCATAAAGCTATGATAAAAAAGATTAAACTAATGGCTAATAATGTCCAATAACTTGTGGAATTGCATTTTGGTAATTTTAAAGGATATAAGGTTAGACTAGTAGTCAAAGGTTTCACTTAAAGGAGGTATTAATGACCATGAAAACTCTTTTTCCAATTTTTTTAAGAAAGTTTCATTAAGAATTATCATAGCTTTTATAGCTCATTTTAATTGAAAGTTACATTAAATGATGGTAAAAACAACTTGCTTGAATAGGGATCTTGAAAAGAGTGTGCATGATTCAACCTGTTTCTTTGAAAGATAAATATATAGACTAAAACAAGCACCCCACTAATGGTATATAAAGTTTTAAAATGTTGTGACATCATTTGGTTTAATAAAGATGTCGTTGATTAATATTTATACCTTAAATTTGGTAGAAGCAAAATCATCATTTTGGCCGTATATGTTGGTGATATTCTCCTTGCAAGAAGTGATTTGGCTTTGTTACATGAGAATGTTTTCTTTCTCAAAACTTTGATATGAAGAATTTAGGTGAAACTTCATATGTCATAGGCACAAGGACTCATTAAGCTAAAAGCCATTAAGTCTATCTCAGGAAAACTATATTATGATAGTTTTAGAAAGAATAAGGATAAAGAGCTACTCACCTGCAAGGGCATAAATTGTAAAGGAGATATTTTAATTTTAGCCAATATTTATAAATAATTTGGAAAAAGAGCATATGAAAGGCATTATATATGCAAATAGTATTGAGAGCTTTATATAGGATTAGGTTTATATGAAACTTGATATAAGGTTTATACTAAAAGTGCTTGGAAGATATTAAAGTAATTCTACCATTGGTTATATGAAATCTGCCAAAAGAATTATGTTATAAAGTAATACACATGCATTAAAATTGAGATATTTTATCTCTAATTTAAGAGTTGTCAGTAAGGCCATTAAAGGTCTGTTCTAACAATTTTTATGCAGTATTTTTTCTAAGAATAATAAAAGTGAGAGTCACTGCAAGTTAATAGATATAAAGTACCTTGCTATTAAAGACTTTATGAAAAAGCAAGAAGTAAATATCCAATACATCAGTATAGATTTAAGCAAATCCCATCACCAAAACAATATCGACAAACAATTTAAAATTTATATGGATCATATAGGGCTAGTTATATCTATGAATATGTATTTTGGCTTCTTTGATTTTGTTAATTTCACATTCTTAGAGTTTATGAACATGTTTTAGTTTGTGCACATAAAGCTTTCATGTCAAATGGACCTTGAATGATTATAGAAAATTCATTCATACAGTATTATCTCATAAAGTTCTCTTTTAAAGATGATCATGCATTGTAATACACAGAAGGAAATGTTCATTTTAGAATGCTACACCATGATTCGTGCTATGTGAATCTTTAATTGAGTGGGAGTTAGACTAGAGTAACTTATAGCCATATTAAAGTTTTGAATTTAATTATCACCTATTTAAGTTCTCGGTTTATCATGTGGGCCAAGTGTTAGAATGATAGACTTTATGTGACCCACATGATAATTAAGTGGATTGAGATAAATTTTAATTAATATTAAGATGATATCATCTAGTTAGTCCTATTTAGGTTTAAACTTTAATGCTAAGAGTTAAACTCTACTTCAATAACTAATTAGAATAAAGATTCCTGATGGTGGGATTTAACACTAACTAATCTGTATGGGTTATCCTTAGTCTAGTCTATATAAGTTGCCTCTGCACCATCATAAGGTAATTATCAAGAAAAAGAAATAAAGTAGAAGGCTTATATAGGATGTCCATCTTTATGTACATGAAGCAAGATGACATTCTTAATCAACAATAGCTTAGAGATACATTCTTAATTAAATCTTACACTAAATACTTTAAACATCTTGTTAAAATGTTTTTGTGGAGGAATTAAAGCTATCCAGGCCTTGTATACAGCTTTCAAACGAGCGACTACCTTTATGTCTTCAAGCAACTTATTTCCATTTTAACCTTTTGTTTTTGCTGGTGAAAACTACCACATTTAGGTAGTGCAAATGAAGACTTAGATGTAATTATATGACCTATGGAAAGTGATTGAGACTAATAAAGATCTTTTACCTTTAAGAGCTAATCCTACCTTGGCTCAAATGAAGTAACATAGTGAAAAAGTTGAAAGGTATAAAGCTACGTCATGCTTGCAAGACGGTATCTTGGATGTGATCTTTACCAAGATTATTACTTGTGATACTTGCTAAAAGACTTTAAAAATTTTGATGAAAGAAAGTGAAACTATAAAGTAATATGCTAATAGAATCATGGTTGTTATGAGCAACATAAGGTTACTCAGGGATGAGTTTTGCAACTAAAGTATTATGGAAAAGGTCATCACAACTCAGCCTAAGAAGTATGAGTCAAAATTTTTTTCTCTTGAATACTTTAGAGATCTATTTAGCATCTACTTAATAGAATTGATCAATGCTTTCTGTGTGATAGAGCAAAAAAGAGCAAGTAGATAAGAAAAACACTTTGAAAGTGATTTTCTACCAAAGGGTAAAGAAAAAACTAGTAGTTTATCAAGAAAAAGGAAAACAAAATTGACTTATAGAAAAGAGACACCAAAGAGAGCTGAAGACAATGCCAAAGGTAGTGGGAAGAAAAAAATATCCATCTTACTTACATTGTCAAAAGATAATACATTTGGAAATGTACATACCAGCTTATAGTAAACATCCAGCGTAGAGCTTGTAAATAGATGAGGCACATGGAAAGATTTTGCAAGAATAAGGGACAGTAGTAGTAATAGAAAATGCAAGCTTAAATTATTGATAGAAATTAATAATAAAAAGAGCAAATGTTTATTGCTTTTTATTATACAACCAATACCAAAGCCAAAGTACATTTCTAATAGATAGCAATTGCATAAACTACATGGCCTCTGATAAGACTATGTTTAAGAGAATTTACAAATCCTATAGTTTAAAGATCAAAATAGATCATATGAAGTTCATCGAAGATACAAGAAAAAGATATGTACTTTTAGACAATCATCAGGTACTAAAATTGTTTATAATTTTTCTCAGTGCCTAATATATATCAAAACATACTTAGCATTGGTTAACTACTAGAAAAGAAATATGCTATTATTTTAAAGAACAAAACATGAATGATCTATGATTAAGAGCAAATTTAAGAGAGGGTTGGTAGGGGCTTTAGCCCCTCTCCTCTAACTTCAAGAAAATGATTACTAGTAAGCTTTCTTATTTAAGCAAAAAAGGAATATTTTTACTTTGCTCCCCATAAATTTTAAAAAAATTACTAGTAGCAAACTTTCTTAACTAGGAAAAAGGAATATAGTTTCACTTTGGTCCCTTTAATCCATTAAAGCCTAATTAGAAAATGTCTTTATTAAAACAGAAGAAAGGAAAAATTCTGGTTTGACCTTAATATTTTCAATTTGGGCAACTTATTTGAAAAATTAATACATTAATATGATTAATTTGTTAAACTTGTCAGTTTTAAACTTTATCATTATTTATTTGATTCTTTTTAATTTTTTACTTAATTAAACATTATTATATATACACATAATATTTATTTCATTAAACTAATATTTTTTTTCTTTTTCATCAATAAAGAAAATCCTAATATCAATTATAATATGTCACCTAATGTTTTCTTTTTATAGTAATAATAGAAAATTAATTAAAGAAGGTTGAATTATTATAATCATCATACAAAAAAGACTATGTAGTAATTCTTTTAATTTTTTTATGAAAATTACTTCAAAAAGTAAAAATTATTTATAACATTTTTTATATTTTTATATTAATCATGTTTATACTAACTAGCCTTCCCAAAATATATTAATCATATTTATACTAATTAGCCCTTTTGCCAAAATTAAAGTTCTGGATTTGCCCTTAGCTTTGATTCTATTAGATGTGAACTTGTGTCTATTGCCATAAATGAAAGAAGTTTTGTCTTAAACTAAAATTTGGTACCTTCAACTGCATATATTGGTGAAGTTTATGGAACTAACTTTTGTACAACAAATTATGACATGTCAATTACAATACATTGAGCTAGTACAAAAGTCATATGGTTTTGAATATGTCAAAAAATCCATGAACACAAGGAAGTAGTGAAATATGCCAACTAAGGAAATAACATAGGTTGTCTTTTCTTACAATAAGTTTTGAAAAGCATTAGATAAGTTGCTAATGTATGTGGCCTTATGAAAACCTTGTCCTTTAATAGTGGTAGATATTTCATATTGTTTATTAAAGACAATATTAGATTGTGTTTGGTCTATTTCATGAAAAATATCTAAAGTTGCTATGGTATTTTAGAAGTTCAAAGTCTATGTTGAAAACTAGTATGGATGCAAAATAAAGTAATTAGGTATAACAATGGAATAGAATACACATCTAGTAAGTTTAAAGATTTCTAGACAGTTTTTGGCGTTAGGCATCATCTTAGAATTACTTTATAGCGCTCAATAGAATACGTAAATGAGAGAAAAAAAATAGAACTATATTGAAGATGGCAAGTTATCTTTTATTGGAAAGAAATTACCTAAGAAAGTTTGGGCACAGGCAATCAATACCCCTTTGTATTTGCTAAATAGATTGTTAATCAAGGTTGTGAAAGAGACAATTGGATTTAAACCTTCAGTGCTTCACTAGAAGATCTTTTTATGCATATGCTATGTTTATATACCAAAAGCTAAAAAAGACAAGTTGGATAAAAAAATCCAAGGTTGGGGTTTTTTTGTTGGCTATAGTAGTATTAAAAAAGGGTATTGAATTTGTTATCCTCTTTCTGAATAGTCATTGTGAACAAATATGTTAAATTCAATGAGTACAATGAGTAGGCAACACAAAATTAAGAAAAATCAAAAGTTAAAGCTATTAAAGGAAAGTTTTTGAGCCTAATATTTTTCAAGAGCGAAAAGCACTAGACCACTCTTAGAAATCTATGAGAGATGCAATATAGCTATTATTGAAAGTGCTAACTTTAAGGAGGTTGTTAAGTTAGATGGCTGGAAAAGCTAATGCAACTTAAAATGTCCATGGTTCAAAGAATCATACTTAGATGCTTATTAACAAACCAAAACATAAGAAAGCAATTGATGTAAAGTGTATGTTCAAAATGAAGCTTAATGTTGATAGTGCTAGTAACAGGTAATTGGTGTAAAGCATATGTTTAAAATGAAGCCCAATGTTGATGGTGCTAGTAACAAGTTGAAGGTAAGACTGGTTGTAAAGGTTTTGCGTAGCATTTTGGAGTTAATTTTTTAAAAACCTTTACACTAGTAGCAAAGCTAGACACTATTAAACCCATGTTGGCTATAGTTGCTCAAAGGGAATGGAAAATCCATCTATTAGATGTTAAGTTAGCTTTTATAAATGGCTACTTAAAAGAAGAAAAATATGTCGATTAGCCTAAAGGCTTCATTATTAAAGGGTATAAATAAATAGTCTTAACAAAGTTTTGTATATACTATAGCAAGCACCAAGAGCTTGGTACGAAAGGATTGACAGTCACTTGTAAAGTTAAGGTTTAAGAAAAACTTAATGAACCAATTCTATGCATAAAAAAGATAGAAGCAAAAAACTTGCTATGGTGTCTTTTTATGTAAATGATTTATTAGTAACTGGTAGCAATGAAAAGTTGGTGCAAGACTTAAAAGACAAATGAAAGTGTGCTTGAGATGAAAACCCTTAGTGAGATGACATACTTTCTTGGAATAAAGATTTATCAATCTCAATAGAGGAATTTTATAAGATAATGGAGATATTCTCTGAAAGTTTTAAAGAAATTCCTTATGGAAAATTGTAAGCCAATGAATGCCTCTATGGTAGAAGGTCTCAACGTTGTTGATGGCTTAGAGAAGGTAAATGAGATAAACTATAGAAGTTTTATTAGTTGTCTTTTGTATCAGTAGCTACTAAACCTAACATTATGTTTGCAATAAGCTTGCTGTTAAGGTTTATCCATTGTTGCATTATCTAGAATTTTAAAGCAACAAAAAGGATATCAAGGTATGTAAAAGGTACCTCATATTATGGAGTTTAGTTTTTAAAAAGTTGAAAAATTAAGTTTGATATGCTATACTGATGGTGATTAGGATAGTTCAATCAATGACATGAAGAGTACTTCTAGTTGTTTATTCACTCTTATTTATGGAAATTTTTTTAATAGTGTAAAAAAAAAAAGAAATTATGGCCCAATCGATAGCAAAACCAGAATACATTGTTGCTATTACTATCAACCAAGCTCTTTGATTAAGAAAGGTATTATAAGATCTTAATTTGGTGCAAGAAGAAGCAAAAGAGATAAATTGTGATAGCCAATATGTTGTTGCAATTGCAAAGAATCCAATTTTTGAGGAAACTAAGCAGTTCAACATTAAGTTTCATTTTGTAAGAGAAATGTAACAAATTAATGATGTTACACTAGTTCATTACAATTCTGAGGATAAATTTGTTGATATTTTAACTAAGCCCCTTGCTAAAACTAGATTTGAATGTTAAAAGGAGCTAATTAGTGTTAGTAATAAAGCAACCAAAGAAGAATGTTGAATAACAACCGACTATAAATATTGCTAACATAATCATTTAAGGATCTTAGTACATTGATATGGTAGTGTTAGTTCAAGAATTTTTGGGCAAGTTAACTTCCTAAAATCATGGTGTGAGTAGAAAGACAAATTGTACTTGTGGTTGATCATGTTAGGTGAATATACTTTTGAAAGTTGTTCAAAAAAAACTCTTTAGCTTTCTTGTTTCTATTTGTTCCTTTCTGTTTTTTTTCTTCTAACTTAACCAAAAATAGTGCCATTTTGATTCACAAGCAACATTTAGGCCTATTTGTTTATTAAATTATCAAGCATCATAACTAGACCTATTTAAAGGCTAGGCTACTTGCCTAAGCCTGTGGCTTACCTAATAGTTGGGAGCGTTTGGGCAAAAATGTTAGGCCTGAAAAATGGGCTTGGACAAAAAAAATTGCCCATTTTCTAAATGAACCGAGCCTTGGGCAAAGAAATTTAAGCTCAGGTCTAGTCCAACTTAGCCCATAAAGTGTACATTTTTATAATTTTATATTATAATACTATTAATGATAATTTTATAGAAAACCTAAAGTCCAAATACATCTTATCATTTTTTTCCTAAAATCCAAAAGTTTTTTCTTTTTTATCTTAAAAATAATAGCCATCCCTAGCAACCCCTTCCACCTAACTCTTTTTTTAACTTTAACCTTAACCCTAAATTCACTCTCTTCTTAATAATACTAGTAAGCCAACAACATCTTATCTCCATTTAATTTCTCTTTCTCTCCTTAACAAGAAAGCCCCATTCTCAATTTTGCTTCAAGCATTATTATTACTCTATCCAAAGCCTTCAACTCTTTATCAGAAAATAATTAAAGGCTTGCAAAAGAGCATTAGAGGTCTTTAAAGGCTTGTAGAAGATGAAAGGTTCCTATAGTTGGTGTAAACACCTAATTTTGTCTAGGTCTTTTTTCTAATAGTCTCAGTTATCCGAGAATGAAATATGATTGTCACCCAATAGAGGCCTACCTCTAACGAGGAATTTACATATTATTGGAACTTATTCCATCACACATGCATGATCGTATTGACACATGATAGAAAAATGCTATTTAAAGACCGATCTCGGATGAAAAGATGAATATTCAGATGAAAAATTTTATTTTTAAATATTTTCTCACCAAATTTGGAAAATCATTCCAACAGATGATATCATGATCAAATTTCTCATTTTCATTAATTTTTTGAGATTTTTTTTTGTAAAACTCAAAAAATTGATCGTCATATATTTTTACAGACACTTTGCAGTATTCATGCTAATATGCATTCCAAAAAAGTAAAAAAAATTCAATAATAAAAAAGTATTGGTGCTTTTACCACAAGATGTCAAATTGTCAATTTTGTTAATTAATTTTGAATTTTTACAACATTGTGATTATTATGCTGTTGAAAATTGTTTTGTTAAATCTATTTCAGATTTCAAATTTCTATTTTCTTCATTTTTATTTATTTTTTATAATTAATATTTTGAACAATATGTTGTATTTAATCCATATTATATAATTTTGAATGTATTCTTTAAAATTTCTTCAGTTTCAAATACAATCTTTCCTTTACTTATAAAATTTTTGTTAGAATTTTCTTGATTTTTAAACTTCAAAATTCTTTAAGTATTTTCATTTAACTACCATTAAATCAGTTTTTCAAAATTCATTTCATTTTAAGTTTTTTAGTTTTTTGAATTTTCCCGTTTCGTAAATTTATTTGGAGGAATTTTTCAAGTTTAAGATTTTTAAAATTCATTAAATATTTTTATTAAATTTATATTAAATTAGTTTTTAAAAATTTAATTTATTTTATGAGTTTTACATTTTTCTTTGAGTTGTGATGTTTTTAAGATGCAGAGTTTTCTACTTCGTAAATTTTTTCGAGAGGAATTTTTTGAGTTTAAGATTTTTAAAATTCATTAAATATTTTCATTAAATTTATATTAAATCAGTTTTTAAAAATTCAATATTTTGTGAGTTTTGCATTTTTCCAAAATAATAAAATTTTTCCATAGAGGTTTTCTCGTAAAATTTTATGAGTTTTGGATTTAAATTTTTTTCTTGCACATAAGACTTCTCAAAAATTTTTCTTGTATAATTCAATACTTTAAATCTTTATAAATTTTTTTATTAATATTATTAATTTTATTTTGTGCAAAATCTCTTTAATGGGCCTAAAAATTTTAACTTTTACAAATAAGCCCAATAGTTTCTCAACAAGCCCAATAATATTACCAAGCCTATTTTTTTGATTTTCTGCCAAGCTTATTTCATTCTCTAAAAGCCTACCAAGCCTATTTTAATCTCTAATTTTTCAACAAAGTCCACTAACTTTTTCTTTTAATTTTTTATTTATTTTTATATCAATTATTTTGATTCAATTTTT
>JBBYHO010207608.1:30594-94727 GCA_038382025.1 Adansonia gregorii | reverse complement strand
AAAAATGATGAGGTTTTGGTTCTGGTATGGATGAGGGTGATTTTTGGAGTGTGTAGTAGATGAAAGTAAGTGTTTTGCGGCTATTTTTGGGTGGTGGATGAAAAGCTACGGGGTTGGGATTTCTTGGTGTGTGAATCTATTTTTGGAAGTATATATGAGCTGGAATCTAATTTTTTATGCTGAGATAGAAGTGGTTAATTTATACCATCCTTTTGGAGCCAAATTAGAGGAGTTTTTGGTCATTTCTCAAGGGGGACAAGGTGATGCTAGCATGGTGGCTATAGGGTGGCTGTAGGAGGTAGCTTGCTGCCAATATGATGGGCATAGGGTGGCTGGTTTAAATGCTAAAATGATCTTCCAGCAACTAGGATGGCTTATGGTGACATTGGCCAACAACTAGGGAGGAATAGGGTAATCAAATAACATTGACCCCTTTGATCCAATTTAGACTAAAAAAATGTTTTAATTAATTTTAAAGTCTAAGTCCATTATCTAATATGTGTTTTAATCTTTCCTGATGCAAAGAAATGAGTTAAAGTCGAGTTTTGGATCAATGGTTGATGAGTCAAAATTACCCAGACTGTGAAAAAGCCTCTATGTATCGATACATTGCATAATAAATTGATACATTTGGTCCAAAAACCTTGATAGTATCGATACAATGAACATTGTATCGATACTATGAACCATTGTATCGATACTTTGAACGGCTGTATCGATACATGTTGATTTGTATCGATACATTCCTTTATAGAATGCATGTTTAGGTCCTTGCATGGTCTAGTATCTCTACATGAGATCCTGTATCGATACAGGGACCTATGTATCGATACATCGACATGTTGTATGGATACAAATGGAGACATTTCAAATTTTGGCACGTTAGAGCATTGTATTGATATATTAGAACCATGTATCCATACATTTAAGTAAAATTATGAATTTTCTTGATTCCTTTGTCCCCGGATGCCTTGAACTCCATCATTTGATGCCACATCTTTGCATTTACCTTAGATATGATCCCTAGGCCTTCTTGACATCCTAAAAATACTTTTTTGTCGGGCGACAGTGTCCCCTCTTACGTCCATGCTCTAGATTGCTGAAAAATTAGCCCGGACAAAATAAGGTGTCTACACTTGCGAAACCAAAGCATCAATATCATGTATCCCAATGAGATGAACATCAGTGTAGTGCCAATAATAAAAAAAATGAGATTATTACAAGTATCCAAGTTTGTATCATTTCATGGATCGACTTTTATTACACGGGAAGTGGTGGAAAGAAAACTTTTTCTTGCAAATCCAAAGCATCAATATTATGTATCCTCATGTGGAGAACATGATTGTAGCTCCCATAACAAAAAGAATGGAGATTATTAAGAGTATCCAAGTTTGTCCTACTTCACGAATGAACTTTAATCATAAGGAAAATGGTGGAAAGAAAAGCTTTTATGCCAAATCAAAGCATCAATATCATGTATCCCAATGAGAAGAATATGATTGTAGTGCCAATAATAAAAAGAATATAGAATTGTAGAAGTATCCAAGTTTGTATAATTTCATGGATAAACTTTGTTTATAAGGGAAATGGTGGAAAAAAAACCTTTTCTTGTAGATCCAATGCATCAATATCATGTATCCCAATAAGGTGAACAAGATTGTAGTGCCAATAACAAAAAGAATCGTGATTATAGCAAGTATCCAAGTTTGCATCATTTCATGGATAAACTTTGATTATAAGGGAAATGGTGGAAAGAAATCCTTTTCTTACATATCCAAAGCTTTAATATCGTGTATCCTAATAAGGAAAGCATGATTGTAGTGCCAATAACCAAAAGAATCGAGATTATTGCTAGGATCAAAGTTTGTATCATTTCATGGATGAACATTGATTATGAGGAAAATGATTGAAAGAAAAGCTTTTCTTGCAAAACCAAAGCATCAATATCGTGTATCCTAGTGAGATGAACATGATGGTACTGCCAATAACTAATAAAATCAAGATTATTACTAGTATCCACATTTTTATCACGTCATCGATAAACATTGATTATAAGGAAAATGGTGGGAAAAAATACTTTTTCTACCAAATCAAAAAATCAAAATTGTGTATCCTAATGAGATGAACATGATTTCAGTGCCAATAACAAGAAGAATCAAGATTATTACATGTATCCAGGTTTGTATCATTTTATGGATGAATTTTGATTATAAAGGAAATGGTGGAAAGAAAAGGTTTTCTTGTAAATCCTAAGCATCAATATCATGTCTCCTAATGTGGAGAACATGACTGTAGTACCCATAACAAAAATAATAAGGATTATTAAAAGCATCTAAGCATGTCTCATTTAGTGATTTAACTTTAATTATAAGGGAAATGGTGGAAAAAAAGCTTTTCTTGCTAAACCATTGCATCAATATCAGGTATCCTAAAAAGGTGAACATGATTGTAGCGCCAATAACAAAAAGAATCAAGATTATTGTAAGTTTCCTAGTTTGTATCATTCCATGGATAAACTTTGATTATACGGGAAATGGTGGAACGAAAAATTTTTCTTGCCAAACCAAAGCATCTATATCATGTATCCTAAGGAGATAAACAAGATTGTCATGCCAATAACAAAAAGAATCAAGATTATTACAAGTATCCTAGTTTGTATCATTTCATGGATGAACTTTGATTATAAGGGAAATAGGGGAAAGAGAATCGTTTCTTGCAAATCCAAAGCACCAATATCATGCATCCCAATATGGAAAACATGATTGTGGTGCCCATAACAAAAGAATGGAGATTATTAATAGTATCCAAGTTTGTCTCATTTCATGAATGAACATTAATTATAAGGAAAATGGTGGAAACAAAAGCTTTTCTTGCCAAACCTAATCAACAATGTCGTGTATCCCACTAAGGTGAACATGATTGGAGTGCCAATAAAAAAAAGAACCAAAATTATCATAAGTATCCAAGTTTATATCATTTTATGGATAAACTTTGATTATAAGGAAAATGGTGGAAAGAAAAGCTTTTCTTGCCAAACTAAATCGTCAATATCGTGAATCCCGATGAGGTGAACATGATTATAGTGCCAATTTAAAATGAGATTATTGCAAGTATCTAAGTTTGTATCATTTCATGGATGAACTTTGATTATAAGGAAAATAGTGGAAAGAGAAGATTTTCTTGCAAAACCAAAGCATCAATGTCATGTATTCCCTAATAAGATAAACATGATTAGAGTGCTAATAACAAAAAGAATTAAGATTATTACAAGTATCTAAGTTTGTATCATTTCATCGATGAACTTTGATTTTAGGGAAAATGGTGGAAATAAAAGCTTTTCCTCCAAAATTAAAGCATCAATATAATGTATCCCAATGAGATGAACATGATTGTAGTGCCAATAATAAAATGAGTCAAAATTATTACAAGTATCCAACTTTGTATCATTTCATGGTTAAACTTTGGTTATAAGGGAAATGGTGGAAAAAAACCTTTTCTTGCAAATCCAAAGTAGCAATATCATGTGTCCCAATGTGGAGAGCATGATTATAGTGCCCATAGCAAAAAGAATAGAGATTATTAAGAGTACCCTGTCGCAACATACCCCAAGGTGGATCCTTGTGGCTTAATAGTGCGTATGACTTAAAATATTTTCTTGGCTTGGAAATGTCTTTTAGATTAAGACTTTTCTTTGGCGATGTGATGAGAATAAGAATGTATGGATTCTCAACTTGTGGTATAGTGAAATGGACCATAAGACGAATCACTCATCTTATTAGTCTCGAATGACCATCGTGAAATGGCCAATGCTTGGAGTCGCCACTGATTATTTCAGGCCAGGCATGATCAGATGCCTATTGAATCCTATATTCTAAGTTATGAAACTCAAAACATCGATCCCTTGGGCTACGTAATGTGAAGATTCACCGTTTGGGTTCGGGAGTTGGTTATGCATGATGAGGTATCAACCTCTTTGCGATGCCCTAAATCGATACCTTACTAGCTATGTCTTATCTCAGTTTCGATTCTTTCGATCTTAACTTACCACTATTTTGATATAACCCTCATCGAATGCATAAATCTTATAGAAATTATCTAGGTTTTGATGAAAAAGATTTAATCTCATATACACCCTGAAGAGATGGGGAATATAAAGATTTTCAATAAAAATAACCTCTGGATTTTACTTTGATAATTGAATATTCCACTGTGGCCACTAGAGAGATACCCATGTGGAACATTGCCTTTAATTTCATTTCGAAACATTTTGAAAACATGAATGCAAATAATCATCACAAAGAAATCATGTTAGTAAGATAATAAATGAAATAACATAATATGGATCATTCAATGCAATGATAAAAAAATGGGTGGACTATGGGAATTTATCTCACTATTCGCATCGATTATCTAGGAATAACTAAATCAACCATTTTCAAGATGCATCTGTATTTCTTGATTAAATGAGATTTGTTTGACATATTCATGGAAATCTGGGAAAGAGAATTTAATCGTAATTGAAAGACAAGGTTGGAGTATCCCTTCGAAAAAGTAAGGTTGGAGTATCCCTATGGATGATAAATAGTTTCGACAAAGGAATATTTTTATTTTGACAATTTTGAAAAATGAGGTTGGAATGTCCCTTGAAAAAGGTGGGGTTGGAGTATCCCTGTGGATGACAAAACTTCATGATTTAGAAATAGGTGAGCATTTGACAATTTTTGGCAAAAAGATTTATTGTGAATAAGGATGGTAAACATGTAAAATACGTTTGTACCTTGATATGAGCTTGTGGGATGTTAAAGTATATTCTCGAGTCTGATCGAGGTGATACGGGGACATACAAATGTCTCGAGACGAAATTTGAGAAGACAACTTATTTTGACCATGACCAAAAATAGGGGCTAGCATCGCACTATCCTACTTCCCAAATTTATTCTAAATTGGTTTGAAGGATTTAAAGGGTGGACAAGATACGGCTAGAAAGCTAACTCGAGGAGGGTAGATTTAAAAATATTCCCAATGTCCTAAGAAGTCATTTTTTGAAGGAATAAATTTTAAATTTTGGATTGATTGTATTGTTAGCAGAGCATATGAGGGACAAGGGGTGTCAAAATTTGAAAAATCATTTCAGACTTATTTGGGATTGGAAAATTGCAAATAATCCCTTTCCAGAAAGGGAATTTCATGAACTTTTTAAGAGAAATGTTTAAAAATTTTGGAAAAATCATTTAGTAGGCATGAATGGCCCAACCAGAATACATGTTTGGATACTACAGGTTTCGAACAGTTTAGAATTGAGAAATCATAACTCTCTCATCTAGAATGATCTAGGGGTGAACAAGACATTGTTTTAAAGATAATTCAACATGCTTTGATAGAAAAATATGAAAAAATTCATGAAAAATTGTTTAGGATTTTAAAGTGATTTTTCAATTTGCAATAGTTGTGATGCCAGCAGGGAATAAGGCAAAGTAGGAGATATTTCTCATTTTTTTATCTATGGGTCCAAACTCAGGTTATTAACGTTTGAATGTCTATGACTGAAAGGATAGAGTGGCATGAGCATCATGAACTCATTTGCACAACCCCCGAGTAGTTTGAGATGATGAAACAGCCCATTGATCATAACACTCAAGGTTTTAACTCAAGAAAAAGGCATAAACATTTAAGGAATAGTTGTAAGACCATTTTCATTTCAAAATCAAAAGATTTGAGCTTGTTTAACTAAGATTCCAGATCTAGAAAACTTAATTTTCCCCAAGATATTTTGCTAGCCTTAAGGAAGATGCTAAGTCCATGCTAATCCTCATTGGTTGAGGTTAACATGCTTAGCTTGGAGGGTTTCAAAAATCAGTTTTTGACAGCCATCAAACATGCATTTTGACAAGAAGAAGACAACAAACACATAAGGGGATGACACATAACATGAATGGGGATGCTAATTTTACCAATGGCCTAGACAAAGAAAGTGTAATGCACTTTGACAAAAAAATGCTATGGATGCTGAAAATGACAATGATTCATGCAAGTTAAGGTGTAAATGTGCTTGGAATATGTTAGGCAACTAACTCATGCATGGATTAATGATAACAAGATGCATGAACATGGAAAAAATGCATGCGTAAGAGATATCAAACTAATAAGGATGAAAGAAGGCATTTTACATATAAAAGGAGCATTAAAGCATCCAAATCCTAAACTACCACAACCAAAAGCCACAATAATGCATGATAATCCTAAGAGGTTGATGGAAACATGGAGAGCTCCCTAAAATGATGAAGATGGTAAAAAGCAAAAAAAAAGTGATAAAGTGAGAAGTTATAGCAACAAAACTTCACTTCCTGGCTGAATGATTTGAGTAGTAGAGATGGCTTGTATTTTCATCTTTTCCCTGTTGTTAATAAGTAAGAAAAAGAGAAAAATGATGAGGTTTTGGTTTTGGTATGAATGAGGGTGGTTTTTGGAGTGTGTAGTGGATGAAAGTAAGTGTTTTAGGGCTATTTTTGGGTTGAGGGTAAGGTGCTTCAGGATTCTGGTTTTCTTGGTGTGTGAATGTGTTTTTGAAAGTGTAAATGAGCTAGAATCTAACCTCCATTGCTAAGATAGTGGTCCATTTATACCAACCTTTTAGAGCCAAATTAAAGGTGTTTTTAGCCATTTCTCAAGAGGGACAAGGTGATGTCAGCATGGTGGCTATAGGGTGGCTGTAGGGAGGAACATGCTGCTAATGTGATGTGCATATGGTGGCTGGATTAAATGCTAAAATGCTTTTCTAGCAAATAGGGTGGCTGATGGTGATATTAGTTAACAAGCTAAGGAGTAAGGTGATCATGCAATGTTGACCCTTTTTTTGATCTAATTTAGACTTCAAAAAGATGTTATGATTAATTTAAAAGTCTAAATTCATAATCTAATATGTGTTTTAATCTTTCTTTACGTAAGAAATGAGTTAAAATCGAGTTTTGGATCAATGATGGATTGAGTCGAAAATGCTCAGACCATGAAAATAGCCTGCATGTATCCATACATTGCATAATGTATCAATACATTTCATTCAAAAACCTTATGTGTATCAAGACAATGAACATTGTATCGACACAATGATCAATATATCAATACTATAAACCGTTGTATCGATATTATGAACCACTGTATCGATACAAGTTGATATGTATCGATATATTCCTTTACAAAATACATGTTTTGGTCTTGGCATGGTTTAATATCGATACATGAGGTCCTATATCGATATAGAGGCTTATGTATCGATACATCTACATGTTATATCGATACAAATAGGGACATTTCAAAATTTAGGCGCATTGAAGTATTGTATTGATACATGAGAACCATGTATCGATACATTAAAGTAAAATTATGAATTTTCTCGCATCTTTTGTCCCTAGATACCTTGGACCACATCATTTGATGCCACTTCTTTGCATTTACCTTTGATATGATCCCTAGGCCTTCTTGACATCCTTAAAATACTTTTTTGCCAAGCAACATGATCATCACCCCCTCTTATGTCCACGCTTCAAATTACTAAAAATTAGCCAAGACAAATTAAGGTGTCTACAGCTACCCCTCTTTGACCATTACTGAAAATCAAGAATAGGACAAAAATAAATAGACACTATTTTATGAAGGCTAGACTGACACTTCTAGAACATTAGGGTGCTAGGTTTTCTAAGGCTTGACCCCGTTAGGTAGGTATAGAGTAACATGGATTTTTAATGTGGGCGCTGCTAGGTTATGCGGGCTTTGACTTAAACTTAGTGCCACTAGCTCGTGTGGGCTTTGTCTAGGGTGCTACCAACTTGTGCAAGCTTTGACTCGAGTGCTGCCAGCTCATATGGGCTTTAACTCAGATACTGCTAGCTTGTGTAGGCTTTAACTCAAGTATCACCAGCTCGTATTAGCTTTGCTTAGACTTGGGTACCATCAGCTCATGTAGTATTTGACTCAGGTACTGCCAGCTCTTGTAGGCTTTAACTCAAACTTGGGTGCCACTAGCTCGTGTGGGCTTTGACTAGGGTGCATTCAGCTCATGCAGGCTTTAACTTAAACTTGGGTGCCACTAGCTCATATAGGCTTTGACTTAGGAGTCATCAGCTCATGCAAGCTTTGAATCAAACTTGGGTACCACTAGCTCATATGGGCTTTGACTCGGGTGCCACTAGCTCGTGTAGGCTTTAACTTAGATTTGGGTGCCACCAGCTCATGTGGGCTTTGACTTGAGTGCTGTCAACTTATGTGGGCTTTAAATGAGACTTAGGTGCCATCAGCTCGCCTGGGCTTCGACTCGGGTGTGCAAGCTCGTGCAAGCTTTGACTTAGACTTGGGTGCCACCAGCTCATGTGGGCTTTGACTCGAGTGCCTCCAGCCTATGTGCGCTTTGATTTAGACTTGGGTGCCACCAGCTCGTGTAGGCTTTGACTCGAGTGCCACCAACTCGTGCGGGCCTTGACTTAGACTTGGGTGCCACCAACTCGTATAGGCTTTGATTAGGGTACTGGTAGCTCGTGCAGACTTTGACTCGGGTGCCACCAACTCATGCAGGCTTTGACTCAGACTTGAGTGCCACCAGCTTGTGTGGGCTTTGACTCGAGTGCCGCCAGCTCGTGTGGGCTTTGATTTAGACTTGGGTGCCACTAGCTCATGTGGGCTTTGAAGAAGTGCCACTGACTTGTGGGATTTTAAGGGGTGCCACTAACTTATGGGCTTAAAAGGGCGCCATGACTTGTGGGCTTTAAAAGGGCACCATGAGTTATGGGCTTTAAGAAGAGTTCCCCGACTTGTGGGCTTTAAAAGGGTGCCATTGACTTGTGGACTTTAAAAAGGGTGCCACGACTTGTGGGCTTTTAAAAAGGTGCCACGACTTATGGGCTTTTGAGAGAGTGCCATGACTTGTAGGCTTGAAAAAAGGTGCCATGACTTATAGGCTTTTGAGGGAGTGCCATGACTTATAGGCTTTAAAAAGGGTGCCACTGACTTATGGGCTTTAAAAAGGGTGCCACTGGCTTATGGGCTTTAAGGGGTGCCATGACTTATGGGCTTTTAAGAGAGTGCCATGACTTATTGGCTGTTTTGGTTCTGGTATGGATGAGGGTGGTTTTTGTAGTGTGTTGGGGATAAAAGAAAGTGTTTTGGGGTTGTTTTTGGGTAGAGGGTGAAGAGCTTTTGGATTCTGGTTTTCTTGGTGTGTGAATGTGTTTTTGGAAGTATAAATGAGTTGGAATCTAAATTCCATTGTTGAGATAGTGGTCCATCCATTTATACCAACCTTTTGGAGCCAAATTGAAGGTGTTTTTAGCCATTTCTTAAGGGGGATAAGGTGATGTCAGCATGATGGTTATAGGGTGGATGTAGGGAGGAATATGCTGCCAATGTGATGTGCATAGGGTGCCCAGATTAAATGCTAAAATGCTTTTCCAGCAAATAGGGTGGCTGATGGTGATATTAGTTAACAAGCTAAGGAGTTGGGTGATCATGCGATGTTGACCCCTTTTTTTGATCCAATTTAGCCTTCAAAAAGATGTTATGATTAATTTAAAAGTCTAAATTCATAATTAATATATGTTTTAATCTTTCCTTATGTAAAGAAACGAGTTAAAATCGAGTTTTGGATCAATGGTGGATGAGTCAAAAATGCCCAAACCATGAAAATGGCCTGCATGTATCCATACATTACATAATGTATCGATACATTTCATCCAAAAACCTTGTGTGTATTGAGACAATGAACATTGTATCAACACAATGATCAATGTATCAATACTATGAACTGCTGTGTCGATGTATGAACCACTGTATCGATACATGTTTATATGTATCGATACATTCCTTTACAAAATACATGTTTTGGTCCTGGCATGGTCTAATATCGATACATGAGGTCCTGTATCGATACAGAGGCTTACGTATCAACATATCTACATGTTATATTGATACAAATGAGGACGTTTCAAATCTTAGGTGCGTTGGAGCACTGTATCGATACATGAGAACCCTATATCGATACATTGAAGTAAAATTATGAATTTTCTCGTATCTTTTTTCCCTAGCTACCTTGGACTACATCATTTAATGCCATTTCTTCGCATTTACCTTTGATATGATCCTTAGGCCTTCTTGACATCCTCAAAATACTTTTTTACCTAGCGACACGATTATCATCCCCTCTTACGTCCATGCTCTAAACTGCTAAAAATTAGTACGGACAAATTAAGATGTCTACAGCTACCCCTCTTTGATCGTTGCTGAAAATTAAGAATAGGATAAAGATAAATAGACACTACTTTGTCTCGGGTGGACTGACATCACTAGAACATTAGGGTGTTAGGTTTTCTAAGGTTTGAACCCCTTAGGTAGGTACAAAGTAACATGGATTTTTAATGTGGGCGCTGCCAGCTTGTGCAAGCTTTGACATAAACTTGGTGCTCCTAGCTCATGTAGGCTTTGTCTAGGGTGCCGCCAAATTATGTAGGCTTTGACTCGAGTGTCACCAGCTCATGCGGGCTTTAACTCAGATACTGCTAGCTTGTGTAGGCTTTTACTTAGGTACCGCCAGCTCATATTAGCTTTGCCTAGACTTGGGTGCCACCAGCTCATATAGTATTTAACTTGGGTACTGCCAGCTCTTGTAACCTTTGACTCAAACTTGGGTGCCACTAGCTCGTGTAGGCTTTGACTAGGGTGCGTCCAACTCATGCAAGCTTTGATTCAGGTGCTGCTAGCTCATGCAAGCTTTGACTCAGACTTGGGTGCCACTAGCTCGTATAAGTTTTGACTCAGAAGTCGCCAGCTCATGCAGGCTTTGAATCAAACTTGGGTACCACTAACTTGTGTGGGCTTTGACTTGGGTGCCACTAGCTCGTGCGAGCTTTAACTCATATTTCGATGCCACCAGCTCATGTGGCCTTTGACTCGAGTGCCGTGAACTCATGCGAGCTTTAACTGAGACTTGGGTGCCATCAACTCATATGGGCTTTGACTTGGGTATGCAAGCTCGTGCGGGCTTTAACTTAAACTTAGGTGCCACCAGCTTATGTGGGCTTTGACTCGAGTGCCGCCAGCCTGTGCAGGCTTTAACATAAACTTAGATGCCACCAGCTCGTGTAAGCTTTGACCCGGGTGCCGCCAACTCATGCAGGCTTTGACTTAGACTTTGGTGCCACTAACTCATATGGGCTTTGATTAGGGTACTAGTAACTCGTGCAGACTTTGACTTGGGTGCTGCCAACTCATGCGGGCTTTGACTCAGACTTGAGTGCCACCAGCTCGTGTGGCTTTGACTCGAGTCCCACCAGCTCGCGCAAGTTTTGACTTAACTAGGGTACCATTAGCTCATGTGGGCTTTCACTCTGGTGCTACCAACTCGTGTAGGCTTTGACTTAGACTTGGGTGCCACTAGCTTGTGTGGGCTTTTAAGAAGTGCCACTGACTTATGGGCTTTCAAGGGGTGCCACTGACTTGTGGGCTTAGAAGGGCACCACGACTTATGGGCTTTAAAAGGGTGCCATGACTTATAGGCTTTAAAAAGGGTGCCCCAACTTGTAGGCTTTAAAAGGGTGCCAGTAACTTGTGGGCTTTAAAAAGAGTGCCATGACTTGTGGGCTTTAAAAGGGTGCCACTAACTTATGGGCTTTTAAAAGGGTGCCACGACTTGTGTGCTTTTGAGAGAGTGCAATGGCTTGTAGGCTTAAAAAAAGGTGCCATGATTTATAGGTTTTTGAGGGAGTGCCATGACTTACGGGCTTCGAAAAGGGTGCCACTGACTTGTGGGCTTTGAAAAGGGTGCCACTGACTTATAGGCTTTAAGAGGTACCACAACTTATGGGCTTTTAAGAGAGTGCCATGACTTATGGGCTATTTTGGTTTTGGCATGGATAAGGGTGGTTTTTAGAGTGTGTATTGGATGAAAGTAAGTGTTTTGGGGCTGTTTTTGGTTAGAGGGTGAATAGCTTCGAGATCTAGTTTTCTTGGTGTGTGAATATGTTTTTGGAAGTGTAAATGAGCTGGAATCTAACCTCCATCGCTGAGATAATGATTCGTCTATACCAACCTTTTAGGGCCAAATTAAAGGTGTTTTTGGCCATTTCTTAAGGGGGATAAGGTGATGTTAGCATGGTGGCTATAGGGTGGCTGTAGGGAGGAACATGCTGCCAATGTGATATGCATAGGGTGGCTAGATTAAATGCTAAAATGCTTTTCCAACAAATAAGGTGGCTGGTGGTGATATTAGTTAACAAGCTAAGGAGTAGGGTGATCATGTGATGTTGATCCTTTTTTTGATCCAATTTAGACTTTAAAAAGATGTTATGATTAATTTAAAAGTCTAAATTCGTAATCTAATATGTGTTTTAATCATTCCTTATGTAAAGAAATGAGTTAAAATTGAGTTTTGGATCAATGGTGGATGAGTCAAAAATGCCCAGACCATGAAAATGGCCTACATGTATTAATACATTGCATAATGTATCGATACATTTCATCCAAAAACCTTGTTTGTATCGAGACAATGAACATTGTATCGATACAATGATCAATGTATCAATACTATGAACCATTGTATCGATATTATGAACCACTATATCGATACATGTTGATATGTATCGATACATTCCTTTACAAAATACATGTTTTGGTCCTAGCATGGTCTAATATTAATACATGAGGTCCTGTATCGATACAGAGGCTTATGTATCAATACATCTACATGTTATATCGATACAAATGAGGACATTTCAAAATTTGGGCACGTTGGAGCATTGTATCGATACATGAGAACAATGTATCGATACATCAAATTAAAATTATGAATTTTCTCGTATCTTTTGTCCTTAGATACCTTGGACTACATCATTTGATGCCATTTCTTGCATTTACCTTTGATATGATCCCTAGGCCTTGTTGACATCTTCAGAATACTTTCTTGCCTAGTGACAGGATCATCGCCCCTCTTACGTCCATGCTCCAAACTGCTAAAAATTAGCCCTGACAAATTAAGATGTCTACAGCTACCCCTCTTTGACCATTGCTGAAAATCAAGAACAGGATAAAGAAAAATAAACACTATTTTGTTTAGGGTGGACTGACATTTCTAGAACATTATGGTGTTAGGTTTTCTAATGTTTGACCCCCTTTGGCAGGTATAGAGTAACATGGATTTTTAATGTAGGCACTGCTAGCTTGTGCGGGCTTTGACTTAAACTTGGTGCAATTAGCTCGTGTGGGCTTTGTCAAAGGTGTTGCCAACTTGTGCAGGCTTTGACTTAAGTCTTGACAACTCATCCAGTCTTTAACTCAGATACTGCTAGTTGTGTAAGCTTTAACTCAGGTACCGCTAGCTTGTATTAGCTTTGCTTAAACTTGGGTACCACCAGCTCATGTAGTATTTGACTCAGGTACTGCCAGCTCTTGTAGGCTTTGACTCAAACTTGGGTGCCACTAGCTCGTGTGGGCTTTGACTAGGGTGCATCCAGCTCATGTAGGCTTTGACTCGGGGGTTGCCAGCTCATGCAGGCTTTGACTCAGACTTGGGTGCCACTAGCTCATATAGGTTTTGACTCAGGAGTTGTTAGCTCATGCAGGCTTTGAATCAAACTTGGGTACTACCAGCTCACGTGGGCTTTGACGGGAGCCACTAGCTCATGCTGGCTTTAACTTAGATTTGGGTGCCACCAGCTCATGTGGGCTTTGACTTGAGTGCCGTTAACTCGTGTGGGCTTTAACTGAGACTTGGGTGCCATGAACTCGTGTGGGCTTTAACTCGAGTGTGCAAGCTCATGCGAGCTTTGCCTTAGACTTGGGTTCCACCAGCTCATGTGGGCTTTGACTCAAGTGCCGTTAGCCTGTGCGGGCTTTGGCTTAGACTTGGGTGCCACCAACTCGTGTAGGCTTTGACTTGGGTGCTGCCAACTCATGCGAGCTTTGACTTAGACTTGGGTGCCACCAACTCATATGGGTTTTGATTAGGGTGCTGGCAACTCGTACAGGCTTTGACTTGGGTGCCGACAACTCATGCGGGCTTTGACTCAAACTTGAATGCCACCAGCTTGTGTGGGCTTTGACTCGAGTGCCACCAGCTCATGCAGGCTTTGACTTAGACTTGGGTACCACTAGCTCACGTGGGCTTTGACTCGGGTGCTGCCAGCTCGTGTGGGCTTTGATTTAGACTTGGTTGCCACCAGCTCATGTGGGCTTTGAAGAAGTGCCACTAACTTGTAGGCTTTTAAGTGGTGCCACTGACTTGTAGGCTTTAAAAAGGGTGCCACTGACTTATGGGCTTAAAGGGGTGCCACGACTTGTGGGTTTTAAAAGGGTGCAACAACTTGTAGGCTTTAAAAAGGGTGCCCCGACTTGTGGGCTTTGAAAAGGGTGCCACGACTTGTGGGCTTTAAAAAGGTGCCATTGACTTATGGGCTTTTAAAAGGGTGCCACGACTTGTGGGCTTTTGAAAGAGTGCCACGACTTGTAAGCTTGAAAAAGGGTGCTACGACTTATAGGCTTTTGAGGGAGTGCCATGACTTTTGGGCTTTAAAAATGGTGCCATTAACTTGTGGGCTTTGAAAAGGGTGCCACTGACTTATAGGCTTTAAGGGGTGCCATGACTTATGGGCTTTTAAGAGAGTGCCACGACTTATAGGCTTTAAATGGTGCGACTAACTTGTGAGCTTTGAAAAAGGTGCCACTAATTTATGGGCTTAAAGTGGTGCCAATGACTTATGGGCTTTGAAAGGGTGCCACTGACTTGTGGGCTTTAAAAAGGGTGCCATAGACATGTGGGCTTTGAAAAAGGCACCATGACTTGTGGTCTTTAAAGGGGTGGCATGACTTATGGGCTTTAAAAAGGGTGCCACTGACATGTGGGCTTTGAAAAGGGTGCCACTAACTAATGGGCTTTAAAAAGGGTGCCATTGACATGTGGGCTTTGAAAAAGGTGCCACGATTTATAGGCTTTAGAAAGGTGCCACGACTTGTGGGCTTTAAGGGTGCCACTGACTTATGGCACCAAAGTTTCTGATAAAACTTCTAATACAAGCATTTAAAAGGTCATGACAAAATTTCTTGATGAAAAAGGTTTTGGCACTAGTTTATGCCAAAAATTCTTGATAAAGCTTCTGACGAATATTCTTGATAGAAGTTTTTAATGATACTTTCTAGACAACAATTTCTTACCATCAGCACTTTTGACATAAGGTGGTGAGAAGAGAAAGACCTTACTTGAATGAAACTTGGTTTATGAAGCTTAGAGTCCTTATAAGGAATTCCTAGGAGGTTCAGCAAACTTGGCTTGAAGTGATATTGTAAAAATGATATATATGATGGTAATGTGAATGCATGATATGGAACACTATTATGATTATATGATGTGAAGTTTAATACAGACAATGGCCGTAGTTCTCCTTGTATGTCTTTCAAACTCTCATAGGGATAGCGATTGTCTTTGATGCGACTATGGATTAGAATCTTCCTCATCCTACTGGAGATTGTAGGTTGTCCCAGCTCTATTAGGGATATAACCAAAAATTTAGCTTCAAAAACTTGTACTATTGCATTTCTCGATTCAGAAGGCTCAGTCATTTTCTTAACAAATGGAAGGCATTGTCAACAATTTGGAGACTATTTGACTGATTAGGTTGATGTCTCTGATTTTAATAGGATTCTAATAGAATGCATGGGTTGATTTTTTTTGGTTAGGCTAAAATGGTTTTCTTGAGATGAGGCTTATGAAAGCAAGAAATGGTTTAGTGTATAGTCATGCCAAACAGGTGTTTGGATGTGATAAGTGCATAATCTTGATGATTGGGGCATAAGCAAAGTTCCTTATGCTTTTTTTTTTCCTTTTGATGTAATGTCAAGATGTCCTGATGCATATTTCAATTAATTATCAAACATTATCAACTAAATGACAAGTGCAACATGAATTGTACAGCGGTCAATGAAACAAGGTAATATTTATTTATGACAACAAAGAGGCATAACTTACTATACTATTTGACAAGCAATTGATAGGGTAGTAGGAAAGATGATCTTTTGGGTGAAAGATGCCTTTGACGATCATGACACGGATGTTCTTTAGGAGTTTTTTAGAATCCTTCTCGAACAATGAATGTGCCTAGATGAGTTGATCTTCAAAAGATCTCTAGGATTGCTTTTGCATTGTCTTGTGGGTGTTCTCGATTCATGCCCCATCAAAATTAATCCTCTCCAGTTGCCCTTGTAGGTTTTCAACTGTAGTTGAGTTGGTTGCCTAGATGCCCTTTTCAGATTTTCATCTAGACCCCTTTTTGTTTTCTTTTGTTTTTTTATTTTTGTATTTTTTTGTTTTTTTGTTTGTTTTCTTTTTTGATTTTTTTAAAGACGCCTTTTCAGGTTTGCGCTTTCTACGTATAATATTTCTTCACAGAATATGAGTTGACTGGGTTGGGCAAGGCATCACCTTCAATTTCTGACAGGATTAAGGCCCCTCCGAAGAAGACTTACTTCATGGCATATGGTCTTTCCCAATTAGGGGTTCACTTGCCATGCGTATCTTTGTGATCTTTTTTTAATACCAATTTGCCTAGGTAAGATCATCGTGGGTGCATCTTTTTGTTGTGGACTCAAATCATTTGTCTTTGATGCATTTGACCATGGCCAATGCATTTTTCCTTAATGAGATTGAGCTGGTCATATTTGTTCTTGACCCATTCAGCTTTTCCAAGTTTCGTTTCCATCAAAACTTTGAGAGAAGGGATCTCAACTTTGATCGACAGTACGACTTTTATCCCATAGACAAAAGAGGATAGGGCAGCATTTGTGGAAGTTCGATCTGAGCTCAGATAGGCATGAGGTGCAAATGATAGCTTCTTATGCCAATCTTTGTGGGTTTCGGCCATTTTCTCAACCATTCTTTTGATGTTTTTATTGGTTGCCTTAACTGCCCCATTCATGTTTGGGTGATAAGGATGGAATTATCATACTGGATCATGAATTGTGAAGGGTCAATATCATTAGGACACCAGAAAGGGTAAGAAAATAGATATTACAAAAGGCACACGCACAACCAAAAGATTTGGATAAAATAGGGCTAAAAGAGTAATGGAAACAAAAAGGTTGAAAATTGATTTGGACAAACAATATGGAATGATATATGGAAAAGTTATTTCATTGATAATACTTGATAAAAATGCCCCACACATAGGAAACCTACCTGCCTTTGGGCGAGGGCAGATATGTTTTCATTTTTTGACATCATATAAAAGGGACAATAAAAGTGCAGGGGCTTCCGTCATGGTCCTATCATCAAAATCAAGTCTTAGTGGAAGGACATAAACTCTATGGCTCGGCATCGATCATGCTTACAGTTGGGTCATGTGGTTTGGTAAAGGATTGGTAGCAACATTTGGTCCTTGGTTTGTCCTGAACTGTAAGACTTTTGTATTGATTAGATGCCCTGCTACCCCAACATGGTATTCACAATGGGCATTAGGGTTGTACCATGGCATGTATGACGGCTTCTTTTCTGGGACATAGATTGAGCCACTAAGTGATTTTAGAGCAAGGTTTGGTAGAGCTCTTTATAGGTCATAGTGATGGGATCAAAATGTTATCTTGGTTGATTTACACCTCAATTGCTGGGTGCATTATGGGTTATTCCATTGGTAGTTTGGTAGACTTGTGGAGGGTAGCCTTATGATGGGTTTGATGGGATTGCAAGGGATTGGTTATAAGTGGTGGCATGATTGGCTGTAGGGATATTCTGACGAGGTAAGAATGTGGCATTCTTGAGTAGCGAGGGTTGAGTGCTTAATGCTGTCTCGACTGAGATGAGCCAGCATAATTTATAGCATTGGCCTCTTCTTCCTTTTTTTACCACTAATGGGCTTGTTACTTAATCTAGCAGTTTCCCCAACAGAGATTCTATCACTCTTAATGGTAGCATCGATGATTTCTCTAGAGAGAACCAAGTTTGTAAATTTCTTGGTGGCATTCCTCATAAGCTTCTCGTAATAAAAAGTACATAAGGTGTGAATGAAAGTGACTATCACCTCTTTTTCTGTAATGGGTGGTTGGACTAAGGTTGCTTCTTCTCTATACCTTTGGGCATATTGTCTGAACCTTTTAGTGGATCTCTTCTCTAAATTCATCAGGGAAAGTCGATCCAGTGCCTAATCTGACACGTGATGGTATTGATTTAGAAAGGCCTTAGCCAAGTCAGCCCATGATTGGATTTTGACATTGTCTAGCTCGATATACCATCAAGCTGCTGCCCCAGTGAGGCTATGCTGAAAGCAATGGATGAGGAGCTTTTTGTTTTCCTCATACCCGGCCATCTTTCGCAAGTACATTCAGATATGGACAGAAAGATCAGTGGTTCCATTAAACTTTTCAAACTCTGGGACTTTAAACTTTGGGGGAATAACAAGATTGGACACTAAAGACAGTAATTGAGCATCAAGAGCTTTGAACTTATTAGTCCTCTCGATAGCTTGGAGGCATTTTTCTAGTAGCAGAATTTGCTCACTTCTTTTATAGTTATAGTGGACTTTTGACCTTTTGTTTTTTTCTAGTTTCTCATGGTTAAGGGCTATCGGATCTACTGATGAGACTCCCACGTTCACCCTTGAGTATCGAGAATAAATTAATCTGCCATAATGAGAATTAAGTAAATGACTGGTGGAGCCTAAATGGCAGGTGCAGGAGTAGGTCGTTGTTCTTGTCTAGGTTTCTCTTGGGCAGGTTCTGGATTATAAGCATGGGGACCTTCAACGTTGGGAGAATCATTGCTTGTTTCAGTAGTGCTGGCTTGCCCTTTTTCTCTTATAGAGGCTATCATTAGTTTCATAAGCCTTGCCATCTGAGTTTGCATTTCATTTTGCAGATGAAGCATATGGTCTTATGATTCCTTAACCATTAGCTCAAGTCGCTCAATACGAGCTTCATGATCACTTTTCATGATTTGTTTATGACATTGCATGTTGTAGTGATGCAAGATGTTAGTTTCATTTTCCTGATTGACCCCAAAGTCCCTTGTACTTTTATGGCCCAATTCTCGTATTAGACTTCTACTTGAAAATGTATTTATTGATGAGTGCTTATGATGTAATGATGAGTTAAGATAATGAATGATTGATGTAACTGAAAAAGGTAAAAGTAAATATGCATATGCATTAGAGACAATTGAATCCTGGAACAGCTTCGTTGACAACATTTTTCATAATGCCCCAAAAAACGACCTTTGTTGAACACCGAACCAAAACAATTGTCCCAAAATGATTATGGTCATGATAATCATGATGAGATGATGCATGCATCAGAACATAAACAAAGGGAAATAAGTTAGTCAAATGTATGAGAGGCAAATGTAAGAAATTAAAGAATTTGAGAACATTAGAGAAAAATACTCATAACATGTCTCAACCAAGGTGGTGAGATAAGAAACGGGCAGCATGTCAACATACAGGATGTAATTTGCCCTTCATGAGGTGATGCAATATCTCATTTTAATGGAAAAATAATCGACTAGTGGTAATATTTGTTTATCACGACTAGTGCAAATACGCATTAAGCCATGACTCGGATAGCATAACAGCTTGCAGTATAAGATATTATGAATGATGGTTTTTGTTCAGCGTCACTTATTTACTAAGGTTAGCCATCATTTGAGTGGCATGATGGCAAGCCTTGATAAATGATAAAAATGCAGATGCGGGTGACAATTATATGCTCATTGTCACTTACATAATTATGGTAATTAGGAGTAAATGTTCGGAATGTTTCCCTGAATGACCCTATTTTTAGGGTATTCTAGCAGCATTCTGGTATGGTTTGACATGGTTTAGCTCGTAAGTATCACTATATAGGGTTTAAGTTGACACCTAAACAGGTATCCAAATTGCTCTTTTGTCTAGTAAAAATAGTTGAGGGACCCCAATCCTAAAGCCATCGTGGGTTTAGCGGAACAGGTTTGATCCATTGGATGTATTTCCCTATACATATGCGAAGGGTTACTCATGAGAGACATAGGTAATTTACATCCTGGAAGTTATTGCCATGCCTATATGGAGGTTTACTCACGAAGGGGGATAGCTCACTTCCTCATAATGATTGGGTTATAACCATGCCATGGTGTTTGGCGGGACACTGATGCACATGCAAGTGCGTGTGTGATGGGGAAATAAGAAAACCTTTTTGTTTACTTCCGTATTACCATATTTATTAAGCTAATCATTATTCAAAAAATAAGACAATCTTGAAAATCATTTTAAACAAAAGATTAGATGATAAAATGAAAAAAGGGTCATGGTTAAATAATGATCAAAGATTAAAAGAACCGGGAACCTAGAAAGACATGGCTAGTTATTGGCCTAACTTTCTATACTGTCCCCAGTGGAGTCACCAAGCCATCGCAACATACCCCTGGGTGGATCCTTGCGGCTTAATGAGTGCATACGACTTAAAATATTTTCCTGGCTTGGAAATGTCTTCTTGACTTAGACTTTTCTTTGGCGATGTGATGAGAACAAGAATGTATGGATTCTTGACTTGTGGTACAGTGAAATAAACCATAAGATGAATCGCTCATCTTATTGGTCTCAGATGACCATCGTGAAATGGTCAATGCTTGGAGTCACCACCGATCATTTTAGGCTAGGCACGATCTGATGCCTATTGAAACCTTTGTTCTGAGTTATGAAACTCAAACATCGATCACGTGGTCTACGTACTGCAAAGATTCACCATTTGGGTTCAAGAGTTGGTTATGCGTGATGAGGTACGGACCTCTTCGCGATGCCCGAAATCGATGCCTTACTTGTTGTATCTTAACTCATTTTGATTTTTTCGATCTTAACTTGTCACTATTTCAATATAACCCTCTTCGAATGCATGAATCTTATAGAAATGATCTAAGTTTTGATGAAAAAGATTTAATCTCTGGATTTTCAATAAAAATGACCTATGGATTTTACTTTGAAAATGGAATGTTCCACTTTGGGCACTGGAAAGATGCCCATGCGGAACATTACCTTTAACTTCATTTGGAAACATTTTGAAAACATGAATGCAAATAATCATCACAAAGAAATCATGTTAGTAAGATAAGAAATGAAATAACATAACATGGATCATTTATTGCAATGATAAAGAAAATGGGTGGACTATGGGAATTTATCTCGCTATTAGCACGATTATCTAAGAATAACTGAATCGACCATTTTCGAGATGCATCTAGATTTCTTGATTAAACGAGATTTTGTTTGACATATTCATGAAAATCCGAGAAGGATAATTTAATTGTAATTGGAAGATAGGGTTGAAGTATCCCTTTGGAAAAATGGGGTTAGAGTATCCCCATGGATGACAAATACTTTTGACAAAGGAAGATTTTTACTTTGACAATTTTGAAAAACAGGGTTGGAGTATCTCGTGGATGGCAAAACTCCATGATTTAGAAAATAGGTGAGCATTCAACAATTTTTGGCAAAAAGATTTTTGTGAATAAAGAGGCAAAAAGATTTATTGTGAATAAGGATGGTAAAGATGTAAAATATGTTTGTGCCTTGATATGAGCTTTATGGGATGTTAAAATATGTTTTCGAGTCTGATCAGAGTGATAGGGGACATTCGAAAGTCTCGAGATGAAATTCAGGAAGACAGTTTATTTTGACCATGACCAAAAATAGAAGATAGCATCACGCTATCCTGCTTCTTGAATTTATTAAATTGGTTTGAAGCATTTAAAGGGTAGACAAGATACGGCTAGAAAGCTAAATCGATGAGGGTCGATCTAAAAATATTCCCAATGTCCTAAAAAGTCATTTTTTGAAGGAATAAATTTTCAAATTCGGATTGATTATACTGCTAGCAAAGCATATGAGGGACAAAGAGTGTCAAAGTTTGAAAAATCATTTCAGACTTATGTGGTATTGGACAATTGCAAATAATACCTTTGGGAAAAGGAATTTCATGAACGTTTTACGAAAAATGTTTAAAAAATTTAGAAAAATCATTTAGTGGGCATGAATGGCCCAACCAAAATACATGTTTGGATTGTAAAGGTTTAGGACAGTTTAGACTTGAGAAATCATAACTCTGTCATCCGGAATGATCCAAGGATGAATAAGAGATTGTTTTAAAGATAATTCAAATGCTTTGATAGAAAAATATCAAAAAATTCATGAAAAATCGTTTAGGATTTTAAAGTGATTTTTCAATTTGCAATAGTTATGATGCCTGCAGGGAACAAGGCAAAGTATGAAATATTTCTCCTTTTTTATCTACAGGTCCAAACTGAAGTTATTTACGTTTGAACGTATATAACTGAAGGGAAAGAGTGGCATGAGCATAACGAACTCATTTGCACAGCCTTGAAGTAGTTTGGGATGATTAAACAGCCCGTTGATCATACCACTCAAGGTTTTGACTCAAGAAAAAGGCATAAACATTTAGGGAATAATGGTACGATCATTTTCATTTCAAAATCAGAAGATTTGAGCTTGTTTAATGAAGATTCTAGATCTGAAAAACTTAATTTTCCCCAAGATATTTTGCTAGCTTTAAGGAAAATGCTAAGTCTATAATAATCCTCATTGGTTGAGGTTAACATGCTTAGCTTAGGGGGTTTCAAAAATCAATTTTTGATAGCCATCAAACATGCATTTTGACAAGGAGAAGACAATAAACACACAAGGGGATGACACATAACATGAATGGGGATACTAATTTTACTAATGGCCTAGACAAAGAAAGTTTATGCACTTTAACAAAAAAAATTGTTATGGATGCTGAAAATGACAATGATTCATGCAAGTTAAGGTGTAAATGTGCTTGAAATGTGTTAGGCTACTAACTTATGCATGGATTAATGATAACAAGATGCATGAACATGGAAAAAATGCATGAGCAGGAGATATCAAACTAATGAGGATGAAATTAGGCATTTTGCACATAAAAGGAGCATTACAGCATCCAAATCTTAAACTACCATAACCAAAAGCCATAATAATGCATGATAATCCCAATAGGGTGATGGAAACATGGAGAGCTCCCTAAAATGATAAAGATGCTAAAAAATAGAAAATGAAAGTGATAAAGTGAGAAGCTATACCAATAAAACTTCACTTCTTGGCTAAATCATTTGATCAGTAGAGATGGCTTGAATTTTTTTTCTTTCCCTTGTTCTTAATAAGCAAGAAAAAGAGAAAAATGATGAAGTTTTGGTTATGGTATGGATAAGGGTGGTTTTTGGAGTGTGTAGTGGATGAAAGTAAGTGTTTTAGGGCTATTTTTGGGTGGTGGGTGAAGAGCTATGGCATTTTGATTTTCTTGGTGTGTGAATATGTTTTTGGAAGTGTAAATAAGCAAGAATCTAACCTCCTTCTGCTGAGATAGTGGTCCATTTATACCAGCCTTTTGGAGCCAAATTGAAGGTGTTTTTGGCTATTTCTTAATAGGGATAAGGTGATGTCAGTATGGTGGCTGTAGGGAGGAACATGTTGCTAATGTGATGTGCATAGGGTGGCTGGATTAAATGCTAAAATGCTTTTCTAGCAAATACGGTGGCTGATGGTGATATTGGTTAACAAGCTAAGGAGTAGGGTGATCATTTGATATTGACCCTTTTTTTAATCTAATTTAGACTTCAAAAAGATGTTATGATTAATTCAAAAGTATAAATTCATCATCTGATATGTGTTTTAATCTTTCCTTGTGCAAAGAAACGAGTTGAAATCAAGTTTTGGATCAATGGTGGATGAGTAAAAAATGCCCAGACCATGAAAATGGCCTGCATGTATCGATACATTTCATAATGTATTGATACATCTGGTCCAAAAACTTTGTGTGTATTGATACAATAAATGTTGTATCGATGCAACGATCTATGTATCGACACTATGAACCATTGTATCGATACTATGAACTACTGTATCGATACATGTTGATATGTATCGATACATTCTTTTACATAATGCATGTTTTGGTCCTGGCATGGTCTAGTATCGATATATGAGGTCCTATATCGATAGAGAAGCTTATGTATCGATACATCTACATGTTGTATCGATACAAATGGGGACATTTCAAATTTTTGGTGCGTTGGAGCATTGTTGCGACACATTCAAGTAAAATTATGAATTTTTTCATATCTTTTGTCCTCGGATAACTTAGACTATGTCATTTGATACCACATCTTTGCATTTACCTTTGATATGATCCCTAGGCCTTTTTGACATCCTTAAAATACTTTTTTGCTGGGTGACACGATCATCACCTCCTCTTACGTCCATGCTTCAAACTTCTAAAAATCAGCCCAGACAAATTAAGGTGTCTACATACCCAAGTTTATCTCATTTCGTAAATGAACTTCAATCATAAGGAAAATAGTGGGAAGAAAAGCTTTTCTTACCAAACGAAAGCATCAATATTGTGTATCCTAATAAGATAAACATAATCGTAGTTCCGAAAACAAAAAGAATCAAGGTCATTACAGGTATTTAAGTTTATATCATTTCATGGATGAACTTTGATTATAGGGGAAAAGGTTGAAAGAAAACCATTTCTTGAAAATCCAAAGCATTAATATCATGCATCCCAATAAGGTGAACATGATTGTAGTGCCAATAAGAAAAAGAATCAAAATTATTGTAAGCATCCAAGTTTGTATCATTTCGTAGATAAACTTTGATTATAAAGGAAATGGTGGAAAGAAAACCGTTTCTTGCAAATCCAAAGCACCAATATCATGTATCCCAATATGGACAACATGATTATGGTGCCCATAACAAAAAGAATGGCGATTACTAAAAGTATCTAAGTTTGTCTCATTTCACGAATGAACTTTAATTATAAGGAAAATGGTGGAAACAAAAGCTTTTCTTGCCAAACCAAATCATCAATATCATGTATCCCAATGAGACGAACATGAATGCAGTGCCAATAACAAAAGGAATCGAGATTATCACAAATATCCAAGATTGTATAATTTCATGGAGGAACTTTAATTATAAGGGAAATAGTGGAAAGAAAACGTTTTCTTGCAATCCAAAGCATCAATATCATGTATCCCAATGAAGAGAACATGATTGTAATGACAATAACAAAAAGAATCGAGATTATTGTAAGTATCTAAGTTTACATTTCATGGATGAACTTTGATTATAAGGGAAATGATGGAAGGAAAACTTTTTCTTGCAAATCCAAAGGATCAATATCGTGTATCCTAATAAGGTGAACATGATTGTTGTGCCAACAACAAAAAGAATCGGGATTACTGCAAGTATCCATGTTTGTATCATTTCATGGATGAACTTTGGTTATAAGAAGAATGGTGGAAAAAAAGATTTTCTTGCCAAACCAAAGAATCAATGTCATGTAGCCCCAATGAGATGAACATGATTGGAGTGCCAATAACAAAAATAATCAAGATTATTGCAAGTATCCAAGTTTGTATCATTTAATCAATGAACATTAATTACAAAGAAAATGGTAGAAATAAAAGCTTTCCTGCCTAACCAAAGCATCAATATCGTGTATCCCAATGAGATGAACATGATTGCAATGCCAATAACAAAATGAATCGAGATTATTACAAGTATCATGGTTTGTATCATTTCGTGGATGAACTTTGATTATAAGGGAAGTGGGGCAAAGAAAACCTTTTCTTGCAAATCCAGAGCCACAATATCATGTGTCCTAATATGGAGAGCATTATTGTAGTGCCCATAACAAAAGGAATAAAGATTATTAAGAGTATCCAAGTTTATCTCATTTCACAAATGAACTTTAATCATAAGGAAAATGGTGAAAAGAAAAGCTTTTCTCGCCAAATGAAAGCATCAATATTGTGTATCACAATAAGATGAACATGATCGTAGTCCAATAACAAAAAGAATCGTGATCATTACAAGTATCCAAGTTTGTATCATTTCATAGATGAACTTTGATTATAGAGGAAATGGTAGAAAGAAAACCTTCTCTTGAAAATCAAAAGCATCAATATCATGTATCCCAACAAGGTGAACATGATTGCAGTGCCTATAACAAAAAGAATCGAGATTATTATAAGTATCCAAGTTTGTATCATTCCATGGATAAACTTTGATTATAAGGGAAATGGTGGAAAGAGAACTGTTTCTTGCAAATCAAAAGCATCAATATCGTGTTACCCAATATGGAGAACATGATTGTGGTACCCATAACAAAAAGAATGGAGATTATTACTAGTATCCAAATTTGTCTTATTTTACGAATGAACTTTAATTATAAGGAAAATGGTGGAAACAGAAGCTTTTCTTGCCAAACCAAATCATCAATGTCGTGTATCCCAATGAGATGAACATGATTGGAGTGCCAATAACAAAAAGAATCGAGATTATTACAAGTATCCAAGTTTGTATCATTTCAAGGATAAACTTTGATTATAAGGAAAATGGTGGAAAGAAAAGATTTTCATGCCAAACCAAAGCGTCAATCTCGTGTATCCCAATAAGATAAACATGATTGTAGTGCCAATAACAAAAGAATCGAGATTATCACATGTATCCAAGTTTATATAATTTCATGGATGAACATTAATTATAAGGGAAATAGTGGAAAGAAAACCTTTTCCTGTAAATCCAACGCATCAATGTCGTGTATCCCAATGAGGCAAACATGATTGTAGTGCCAGTAGCAAAACGAATCGAGATTATTTCAAGTATCCAATCTCGTATGATTTCATGGATGAACTTTGATTATAAGCGAAATAGTGGAAAGAAAAGCTTTTCTTGCAAATCCAAAGGATCAATATCATGAATCCCAATGAGGTGAACATGATTGTAGTGCCAATACCAAAAAAAATTGAGATTATTTCAAGTCTCCAAGTTTGTACAATTTCATTGATGAACTTTGATTATAAAGGAAATTATGGAAAAAAACCTTTTATTGCAAATCCAAAGCATCAATATCGTGTATCCCAATGAGATGAACATGATGGGAGTGCCAATAACAAAAAGAATTGAGATTAGTACAAGTATCCTAGTTTGTATCATTTCATCGATGAACTTTGATTATAAGGAAAATGGTGGAAGGAAAAGTTTTTCTTGCCAAACCAAAGAATCAATATTGTGTATCCCAATGAGATGAACATGAATGCAGTGCTAATAACAAAAAGAATCAAAATGATTACAAGTATCCAACTTTATTTCCTTTCAGAGATGAACTTTGACTATAAGGGAAATGTTGGCAAGAAAAGCTTATCTTATAAATCCAAAGCATCAATATCGTGCATGCCAGAATGGAGAACATGATTGTAGTACTCATAATAAAAGAATGGAGATTATTAAGAGTATCCAAGTTGGTCTCATATTGTGAATGAACTTCAATTATAAGGAAAATGGTGGAAAAAAAGCTTTTCATCCCAAACTAAAGCATCAATATCATGTATCCTAATAATATGAATAGATTTTAGTGCCAATAACAAAAACAATCGAGATTATTGCAAGTTTCCCAGTTTGTATCATTTCACGGATGAACTTTGATTACAAGGGAAATGGTGGAAAGAAAATCTTTTGTTGCTAAGCCAAAGCATCTATATCATGTATCCCAATGAGATGAACAAGATTGTCATGCCAATAACAAAAAGAATCAAGATTATTACAAGTATCCAAGTTTGTATCATTTCATGAATGAATTTTGATTATAAGGGAAATGGTGTAAAGAAAACCTTTTCTTGCAAATCCAAAACATCAATGTCGTGCATCCTAATATGGAGAACATGATTGTAGTGCCCATAACAAAGAGAGTCTAGATTATTAATAGTATCCAAGTTTGTCTCATTTCATGAATAAACTTTAATTATAAGGAAAATGGTGGAAACAAAAGCTTTTTTTGCCGAACCAAAGCATCAATGTCATGTATCCTACATGATTGTAGTTCCAATAACAAAAAGAGTCTAGATTATTGCAAGTATCCAAGCTTGTATCATTTCATGGATGAACTTTGATTATAAGGGAAGTGGTGGAAGAAAAACCTTTTCTTGCAAATCCAAAGCATCAATATCATGTATCCTAATGATGTAAGCATGATTGTGGTGCAATAACAACAAAATCAAGATTATTACAAGTATCCAAGTTTGTATCATTTCATGGAAAAACTTTGATTGTAAGGGAAATGGTGGAAAGAAAAGCTTTTCTTGCAAACCAAAGCATTAATATCATGTATCCTAATAAGATGGACATGATGGTAGTGCCAATATCATGTATCCAATTGTATCATTTCATTGATGAACTTGATTATAAGGGACATAGTGGAAAGAAATGCTTCTCCAACCAAACTAAAGAATCAATATCATGTATCCTAATGAGATGAACATAGTTGTAGTGCCAACAAAAAAAATCAAGATTATTGCAAGTACCTAAGTATATATCATTTCATAAATTATTTTGAGAATCCAAGTTTGTCTCATTTCACAGATGAACATTAATTATAGGGAAAATGGTAGAAAGAAAAAGCTTTTCTTGCAAATCCAAAGCATCAATATCCTGTATCCCAATGTAGAGAACATGGTTGTAGTGCCCAATCACAAAAAGAATAGAGATTATTTCAAAAATCCAAGTTTGTCTAATTTCGCAGATGAATGTTGACTATAGGAAAAATGGTGGAAAGAAAAACTTTTGTTGCAAATCCAAAGTATCAATATCGTGTATCCCTATGTGGAGGACATGGTTGTACTACGTAATCACAAAAAGAATGGAGATTATTAAAAATATCCATGTTTGTCTAATTTTCATGGATGAACTTTGATTATATGGAAAATAGAGGAAAGAAAAGCTTTTCTTGCGAATGCAAAGCCTCAATATCGTGTATCCCAATATGGAGAACATGATACAGCGCCTATAACAAAAAGAATATAGATAATTAAAAGTATCCAAGTTTGTCCTAATTTGTAAATGAACTTTGATTATAACAAAAACAATGGAAATAAAAGCTTTTTTTACAAAAACAAAGCATCAATATAGTCTATCCCTATGCGGAGAACTTAATTATAGTGTACAATAAAAAAAAACAGAGATTATTATGAGTACCCACGTTTGTCTTATTTCGCGGATGAACTTTGATTATAAGAAAAAAGGTTGAAAAAAGCTTGTCTTGCAAAACCAAAGCATTAGTATTACGTATCCCAGTGTGGAGAACATGATTGTAATGCCAATAACAAAAAGTGTGGAGATTATTACAAGTATCCTAGTTTGTATCATTTCATGGATGAACTTTGATTATAAAGGAAATGGTGAAAAGAAAAAACTTTTCTTGCAATATTATGTATCCTATTGTCTAGAACATGATTGTAGTGCCCAATCACAAAAAGAATGGAGATTATAACAAAAATCCAAGTTTGACTCATTTCTCGGATAAACTTTGATTATAAGGTAAACGATAGAAAGAAAAGCTTTTCTTGCCAAATTAAAGCTTAAGTAACGTGTATCCTAATATGGAAAACATGGTTGTAGTACCCAATCCCAAAAAGAGTGTAGATTCTTACGAGAATTCAAGTTTGTCTCATTTCACAAATTAACCATGATTATAAGGAAAATGGTGGAAAGAAAAGCTTTTCTTCCCAAACCAAAGAATCAATATTGTGTATCCCAATGTGGACAACATGATTGTAGTATCCAATAGCAAAAAGAAAGGAGATTATTATGAGTATCCAAGTTTGTCTCATTTCACAGATAAACTTTAATTATAAGGAAAATTGTGGAAAGAAAAGCATATCTTGCCAAACTAAAGCATTAATATCATGTATCTGAATGAGGTGAACAAGATTGCAGTGCCATGTTGTATCATTTTATGGATGAACTTTGATTATAAGCAAATGGTGGAAGGAAAAGCTTTTCTTGCAAATCGAAGCATCAATATCGTGTATCCTCGTTTGGAGAACATGATTGTAATGCCTAATCACAAAAGAATGGAAATTATTTTGAGAATCCAAGTTTGTCTTATTTCACAGATGAACATTAATTATAGGGAAAATGGTAGAAAGAAAAACCTTTTCTTGCAAATCCAGAGCATCAATATCATGTATCCCAATGTAGAAAACATGGTTGTAGTGCCCAATCACAAAAAGAATAGAGATTATTTCAAGAATCCAAGTTTGCCTCATTTCACAAATGAACATTGATTATAGGGAAAATGGTGAAATAAAAACTTATGTTGCAAATCCAAATTATCAATATCGTGTATCCTAATGTGGAGGACATGTTGGTACTACCCAATCACAAAAAGAATGGAGATTATTAAGGATATCCATGTTTGTCTCATTTTCATGGATGAACTTTGATTATATGGAAATTAATGGAAAGAAAAGCTTTTCTTGCAAAAGCAAAGCCTTAATATCATGTATCCCAATATGGAGAACATGATACAGTGCCCATAACAAAAAGAATATAGACTGTTAAAAGTTTTCGAGTTTGTCCCAATTTGCAGATCAACTTTGATTATAAGGAAAATAGTGAAAAGAAAAGCTTTTCTACCAAAACCAAAGCATCAGTATAGTCTATCCCAATGCAGAGAACATGCTTGTAGTGCCCAATAATAAAAAGGAAGAGACTATGCTGAGTGCCGACATTTGTCTAATTTCCCAGATGAACTTTGATTATAAGCAAAAAAGTTAAAAAAAAGGTTTTTTCATGCAAAACCAAAGCATCAATATCATGTATCCTAATGTGGAGAACATGATTTAATGCTAATAACAAAAAGAATGGAGATTATTACAAGTATCTAAGTTTGTATCATTTCATGGATGAACTTTGATTATAAGGGAAATGGTGGAAAGAAAAACTTTTCTTTCAATATCGTGTATCCCATTTTCTAGAACATGATTTAGTGCCCAAATAAAAAAAGAATGGAGATTATTACGAGAATCCAAGTTTGACTTATTTTTTAGATGAACTTTGATTAGAAGGAAAACGATGGAAAGAAAAGCTTTTCTTATCGAACCAAAGCTTTAACATTGTGTATCCCAATGTAGAGAACATGGTTATGGACCCAATCCCAAAATGAATTGAGATTGTCATGAGAATTTGAGTTTGTCTTATTTCATACATGAACCATGATTATAAGTAAAATGTTGGAACAAAAAGCTTTTCTTCTCAAACCAAAGAATCAATATTGTGTATCCAAATGAGGAGAACATGATTGTAGTGCCCTATAGCAAAAAAAAGGGAGACTATTATGTGTATCTAAGTTTGTTTCATTTCACGAATGAACTTTAATTATGAGTAAAATTGTAGAAAGAAAAGCATTTCTTACCAAACCAAAGCGTATATTGTGTATCCAAATAGAGGTGGACATGATTGTAATGGCAATAAGAAAGAGATCGGTGATTATTACAAGTATCCATGTTTGTATCATTTCATGAAAGGACTTTAATTATAAGGGAAATAGTGGAAGGAAAAGCTTTTGTTGCAAATCCAAATCATTAATATCGTGTATCCTAATGTAACGAACATGATTGTAGTGCCCAATCACAAAAAGAATGGAGATTATTTTGAGAATCCAAGTTTATCGTATTTCATGGACGAACACTGATTATAGGGAAAATGGCAAAAAGAAAAGCTTTTCTTATAAATCCAAAGCATCAATATCATGTATCCCAACTGTAGAACATAGTTGTAGTGCCCAATGACAAAAAGAATAGATTATTTCAAGAATCCAAGTTTGTCTCATTTTAAAGATAAGCGTTGATTATAGGGAAAATAGTGGAAAGAAAAACTTTTGTTGCAAATCCAAAGTATCGATATCGTGTATCCCAATGTGGAGAACATGATTGTAATGCCTAAACATAAAAAGAATGGAGATTATTAAGAATATCCATGTTTGTCTCAAATAACGGATGAACTTTGATTATTGGAAAATAGTAGAAAGAAAAGCTTTTTCTGCAAATGCAAAGCCTCAATATTGTGTATCTCAATGTGGACAACATGATATAGTGCCCATAACAAAAAGAATATAGATTATTATGAGTATCCGAGTTTCTCTCAATTCACAGATGAACTCTGATTTTAAGGAAAATAGTGGAATGAAAAGCTTTTCTTACAAAACCAAAGCATCAATATACTCTAACCCAATGCGAAGAACATAATTGTAGTGCCCAATAATAAAAAGAATAGAGATAATTACAAGAACCCATGTTTGTCTTATTCCACAGATAAACTTTGATTATAAGAAAAAAGGTTGAAAGAAAGGCTTTTCTTGCAAAATCAAAGCCTCCGTGTCATGTATCCTAATGTGAATAACATGATTGTAATGCCAATAACAAAAAGATTCAAGATTATTACAAGTATCCATGTTTGTATCATTTCATGGAAGAACTTTGATTATAAGGGAAATTGTGGAAAGAAAAACTTTGCTTGTAATATCATCCTATTGTCTAGAACATCATTGTAATTCCCAATCATAAAAGGAATGGAGATTATTATGAGAATCCAAATTTGACTCATTTTTCAGATAAACTTTGATTATAAGGAAAACAGTGGAAAGAAAAGCTTTTCACACCAAGCCAAAGGTTCAATAAATGCATCCCAATGTCGAGAACATAGTTGTAGTACCTAATCCCAAAAAGAGTGAAGATTATTACGACAATTCAAGTTTGTCTCATTTCACATATTAACCATGATTATAAGGAAAATGGTGGAAAGGAAAGCTTCTCTTCCCAAACCAAAGAATCAATATCGTGTATCCTAATGAGGAGGACATGATTGTAGTGCCCAATAGAAGAACGAAGATTATTATGAGCAACCAGGTTTATCTTAGTTTAGGGATGAACTTTAATTATAAGGAAAATTGTGAAAAGAAAAGCATTTCTTACCAAACCAAAGCGTCAATATCATGTACCCGAATGAGGTGAACATGATTATAGTGCCTAATCACAAAAAGAATGGAAATTATTTGAAGAATCCAAGTTTGTCTTATTTCACAAATGAACATTGATTATAGGGAAAATGGTGAAAAGAAAAGCTTTTTTTGCAAATCGAAAGCATCAATATCATGTATCCCAATGTGGAAAACATGGCTGTAGTGCTTAATCACAAAAAGAGTTAAGAATAGAATATTTCAAGAATCCAACTTTGTCTTAATTCATGAATGAACATGATTATAAGGAAAACGGTGGAAAGAAAAACTTTTATTACAAATCCTAGGTATCAATATCGTGTATCCCAAAATGAAGGACATGATTGTACTACCCAATAACAAAAAGAATGGAGATTATTAAGAATATCCATGTTCGTCTCATTTCATGGATCTCATTTCACGGATGTACTTTGCGTATATGAAAAATGGCAAAAAGAAAAGATTTTCTTGCAAACGCAAAGCCTCAATATCATGTATCCTAATGTGGAGAACGTGATATAATGCCCATAGCAAAAAGAATATAGACTATTAAAAGTATCCGAGTTTGTCCCAATTCACAGATGAACTTTCATTATAAAGAAAGTAGTGGAAAGAAAAGTTTTTCTTGCAAAACCAAAGCAACAATATAGTATTTCCTAATGCGGAGAACATGATTGTAGTGCCCAATAATAAAAAGAAAGAGATGATTATAAGTACCCACGTTTGTCTAATTTTGTGGATGAACTTTGATTATAAGAGAAAAGGTTGAAAGAAGAGCTTTACTTGCAAAACCAAGGCATTAATATTAAGTATCCCAATGTAGGAAACATAATTGTAATGCCAATAACAAAAAGAATGGAGATTATTACAAGTATCTAAGTTTGTATCAGCTCATGGATGAACTTTGCTTTTAAGGGAAATGGTGGAAAAAAAAACTTTGCTTATAATATCGTGTATCCAATTGTCTAAAAGATTATTGTAGCGCCCGATCACAAAAAGAATAGAGATTATTATGAGAATCCAAGTTTGACTCATTTCTTGAATGAACTTTGACTATAAGGAAAATGGCAAAAAAAAAGCTTTTCTTGCCAAAACATCAATATCGTATATCCCAATATGAAGAACATGATTATGGTAACCAATCACAAAAAGAATGGAGATTATTTTGAGAATCTAAGTTTGTCTCATTTCACGGATGAACATTGATTATAGGGAAAATGGTGGAAAGAAAAACTTTTGGTGTAAATCCAAAGTATCAATATCGTGTATCCCAATGTGGAGAACATGGTTGTAGTGCCTAATCACCAAAAGAATAGAGATTATATCATGAATCCAGGTTTGTCTTATTTCATAAATGAATGTTGATTATAGGGAAAATAGTGAAAACAAACTTTTTGTTGCAAATCCAAAGTATCAATATCGTTTATGTTAATGTGGAAAACATGATTATACTGCCTAATCACAAAAAGAATAGAGATTATTAAGAATATCCATGTTTGTCTCATCTCACTGATGAACTTTGATTATATGGAAAATGGTAGAAAAAAAGCTTTTCTTGCAAACGCAAAACATCAATATCATGTATCCCAATGTAGAGAACATGATATGGTGCCTATAGCAAAGAGAATATAGATTATTATAAGTATCTGAGTTTGTCTCAATTCGCATGTGAACTTGATTATAAGGAAAATAGTGGGAAGAAAAGCTTTTCTTGCAAAACCAAAACATTAATATAGTCTATCCCAATGCGGGGAATATGATTGTAGTGCCAAATAATGAAAAAAATAGAGATTATTACAAGTACCCACGTTTATCTTATTTTGCAAATAAACTTTGATTATAGGAAAAAAAAATTGAAAGGAAAACTTTTCTCGCAAAACCAAAGCATCAATACCGTGTATCCTAATATGGAGGAAATGATTGTAATGCCAATAACAAAAGGAATGGAGATTATTACATGTATCCAAGTTTGTATCATTTCATGGATGAACATTGATTACAAAGGAAATGATGGAACGAAAAACTTTTCTTGCAATATCGTGTATCCCATTATCTAGAACATAAGTGCAATGGCCAATCGCAAAAAGACTGGAGATTATTATGAGACCCAAGTTTGACCCATTTCTCATATGAACTTTGATTATAACGAAAATGGTGGAAAGAAAAGATTTTTTTGGCAAACCAAAGCTTTAATATCATGTATCCCAATATGGAGAACATGATTGAAGTACCCAATCCCCGAAAGAGTGGAGATGATTAAGAGAATTCAAGTTTGCCTTATTTCACAGATTAACCATGATTATAAGGAAAATGGTGGAAAGAAAAGCTTTTCTTCCCAAACTAAAGTGTCAATATCATGTATCCCAATAAGGAAAACATGATTGTAGTGCCCAGTAGTAGAAAGAAAAGAGATTATTACGAGTATCCAAGTTTATCTTATTACATGGATGAACTTTAATTAAAAGAAAATTATGGAAAGAAAATCTTTTTTTTGCTAAACAAAAGTATCAATGTCCTATATCCCAATGAGGTGAACATGATTGTAGGGCCAGTAACAAAGAAAATGGAGATTATTACATGCATCCAAGTTTGTATCATTTTATGGATGAACTTTGATTATAAGGAAAATGGTGCAAAGAAAAGCTTTTTTTGCAAATCCAAAGCATTAAAATCGTGTATCCCAATGTAGAGAACATCATTGTCGTGCCCAATCACAAAAAGAATGTAGACTATTGTGAGAATCCAAGTTTATCTTATTTCGCGGATTAACTTTGATTATAAGGAAAATGGTGAAAAGAAAACTTTTCTTGCAATACGAAAGCATCAATATTGTGTATCCTAATATGGACAACATGATTGTTTTGCCCAATCACAAAAAGAATGGAGATTATTATGAGAATTGAAGTTTCACTCATTTGATGGACAAACTTTGTTTACAAGGAAAATGGTGGAAAAAAATCTTTTTTTGCCATACCTAAGCACCAATATCGTATATCCTAATGAGGAGAACATAATTATAATGCCCAATACGTAAAAGAATGGAGATTATTACGAGTATCCAAGTTTGTCTTATTTCACAGAAGAACTTTGATTTTAAGGAAAATGGTTGAAAGAAAAGCTTTTCTTGCAAAGAAAAAAGCATCATTATCGTGCATCCAAAAATGGAGAAGATGATTGTTGAGCCCAATCAAAAAAAGAATAGAGATTAGTATGAGAATCCAAGTTTGGCTCATTCGATGGACAAACTTTAATTATAACAAAAATGGTAGAAAGAAAATCTTTTCCTAGCAAATCAAAGCATCAATATCATGTATCCCAATTAGGAGAACTTGATTGCAGTGCCCAAAAACAAAATGAATAGAGATTATTATGAGAATCCAAGTTTGACCTATTTCTCAGATGAACTTTGATTACAAGAAAAATAGTGGAACGAAAAGCTTTCCTTGCCAAACCAAAGGTTCAATATCATGTATCCTAATGTGAACAATATGATTGTAGAGCCCAATCATAAAAAGAGTGGAGATTGTTATAAGGATCCAAGTTTATCTCATTTCATAGATTAGCTTTCATTATAAGGAGCATGGTTGAAAGAAAAGCTTTCCTTCCTAAAACCAAAGCATCAGTATCATGTATCCCAATGTGGAGAACATGATTGTAGTGCCTAACACAAAAAGAATAGAGGTTATTATAAGAACCCAAGTATGACCTATTTGAAGGATAAATTTTGATTATAAAGAGAATGGTGGAAAAAAAATCTTTTCCTGGCAAATCAAAGCAATAATATCATGTATCACAATTAGGAGAACATGACTGTACTAGTCAAAAGCAAAAAAGAATGGAGATTATTATGAGAATCCAAGTTTGACTTATTTCTTAGATGAACTTTGATTATAAAGAAAACGGTAGAAAGAAAAGCTTTTCTCGCCAAACCAAAGGTTTAATATCATGTATCCCATTATGGAGAACATGATTGTAGTGCCTAATCACGAAAAGAGTGGACATTATTATGAGAATTTTGGTATGCCTCATTTCACATATTAACTTCAATTATAAGGAAAATAGTGAAAACAAAAGCTTTTCTTGCCAAACCAAAGAATCAATATCATGTATCCTAATGAGAAGAACATGATTATAGTGCCTAATAACAAAAAGAAGAGAGACTATTAGAGTATCCAACTTTGTCTCATTTCACGTATGAACTTTGATTATAAGGAAAATGGTTAAAAAAGCTTTCTGTTGCAAAACCAAAGCATCAATATTGTGTACCCAAAATGGAGAATATGATTAGAGAGCCCAATCACAAAAAAATGGAGATAGTACGATAATCCGAGTTTAACTTATTTGATGGACAAACTTTGATGATAAGGAGAATGAAGGAAAGAAAATCTTTTTCTATTAAATCAAAGCATTAATATCATGTATCACAATTAGGAGCACATAATTGCAATGCTCAAATACAAAAAATAAGAGATTAATACAGGAATTTAGGTTTGACTTTTTTCTCAAATGAACTTTGAATATAAGGAAAACAATGGAAAAAAAATGCTTTTCTTGCCAAACCAAAGGTTCAAGATCGTGTATCCTATTATGGAGAACATGATGAGTGCCCAATCACAAAAAAAATAAAGATTATCATGAGAATCTAAGTTTATCTCATTTCATAGATTAACTTTGATTATAAGGAAAATAGCGAAAAGAAAAGCTTTTCTTCCCAAACCAAAAAATCAATATCGTGTATCTTAATGAGCTGGAAAATAATTGTAGTGCCCAATAAAAAAAGAAAGGAGATTATTACGAGTATCCAAGTTTAGCTCATTTCATCGATGAATGTTAATTATAAGTAAAATTATAAAAAGAAAAGCTTTTCTTCCCAAACCAAAGAATCAATATCATGTATTCTAATGAGGAGATCATGATTGTACTGCCCAATAAGAAAAAAAAGGGAGATTATTATGAGTTTCCAAGTTTGTCTCATTTCAAGGATGAACTTTAATTATAAAGAAAATAATGGAAAGAAAAGCTTTTTTTTTTGCCAAACCAAAGCATCAATATCATCTATCCCAATAAGGTGAGCATGATTATAGTGCCAATAATAAAGAGAATGGAGATTATTACAAGTATCTCAAGTTTGTATCATTTCATGGATGAACTTTGATTATAAGGAAAATGGTGGGAAGAAAAGCTTTACTTGCAAATCTAAAGCATTAATATCATGTATCCCAATGTGGAAAATATCATTGTAATGCCTAATCACTAAAAGGATGGAGACTATTTTGAGAATCCAAGTTTGTCTTATTTTAGGAATGAACATTAATTATAAGGACAATGGAAATAAAAGCTTTTCTTCCCAAACCAAGGAAACAATGTCATGTATTCTAATCAGGAAAAGATGATTATAGTGCCTAATGGAAAAAGGAAGGGAGATTATTATGAGTATCTAAGTTTGTCTCATTTCACGAATAAACTTTAATTATAAGGAAAATTATGGAAATAAAAGCTTTTTTGCCAAACCAAAGCGTCAATATCGTGCATCCCAATAAGGTGAACATGATTGTAATGCCAATAACAAAGAGAACGGAGATTATTACAAGTATCCAAGTTTGTATCATTTCACAGATGAACTTTGACTCTAAGAAATTGGTGGAAAGAAAAACTTTTCTTGCAAATCCAAAGCATTAATATCGTGTATCCTAATACGGAGAACATGATTGTAGTGCCCAATAACAAGAAGAATGGAGATTAGTATAAGTATCTCAGTTTTTATCATTTCATGGATGAAATTTGATTATAAGGCAAATGGTGGAAAGAAAAACTTTTCTTGCAAATACATAGCATCAAAATTGTGTATCGCAAATGGTTGTAGTGCCTAATAACTGGAAGAATAGAGATTATTACAAGCATCCAGGTTTGTATTATTCCATGGATGAACTTTGATTATAAGGGAAATGGTGGAAAGACAAGCTTTTTTGCAAATCCAAAGCATTGATATCGTGTATTCCAAAGTGAAGAACATGATTGTAGTGCCCAATCACAAAAAGAATGAAGATTATTTTGAGAATCCAAGTTTGTCCCATTTCATGGAAGAACATTGATTATAGCAAAAATGGTGGAAAAAAAAAGCTTTTCTTGCAAATTCAAAGCATCAATGTCGTGTATCCCAATGAGATGAACATGACTGTAGTTCCAAAAACAAAAAGCTTTTCTTGCCAAACCTAAGCATCAATATCCTGTATCCTATGAGGTGAACATGATTGTAGTGCCAATAACAAAGAAACTGAGATTATTATAAGTATCCATGTTCGTATCATTTAATGGATGAACTTTGATTATAAGGAAAATGGGGCAAAGAAAAGCATTTCTTGCAATTCCAAAACATTAATATCGTGTATCTCGATGTGGAAAACATCATTGTAATGCCCAATCACAAAAAGAATGGAGATTGTTACAAGAATCCAAGTTTATCTCATTTCACAGATGAACTTTGATTATCAAGAAAATGGCAAAAAAGAAAACTTTCTAACAAAACCAAAGCATTAATCTCGTGTATCCCAATATAAAGAACATGATTGTAGTGGCCAATCACAAAAAAAATGGAGACTATTACAAGAATTGAAGTTTCGCTCATTTGATGGACTAACTTTGATTACAAGGGAAATGGTGGAAAGAAAATCATTTCTTGCCAAACCAAAGCACCAATATTGTGTATCCCAATGAGGAGAACATAATTGTAGTGCCCAATAACGAAAAAATGGAGATTGTTACGAGTATCCAAGTTTGTCTCATTTTATGAATAAATTTGATTATAAGGAAAATGGTTGAAAGAAAAGCTTTTCTTGCAAAACCAAAGCATCAATATTATGTATCCCAAAATGGAGAAGATTATTGTAGAGCCCAATCACAAAAATAATGGAGATTAGCATGACAATCCAAGTTTGACTCAATTGATGGACGAACTTTGATTATAAAGAAAATGTTGGCAAAAATCTTTTCCTAGCAAATCAAAGCATCAATATCATGTATCCCAATGAAGAGAACATGATTGTAGTGCCCAATAACAAAAAGAAGGGAGATTATTAGAGTGTCCAAATTTGTCTCATTTCACAAATAAACTTTGATTATAAGGAAAATGGTTAAAAGAAATGTTTTTCTTCCAAAACCAAAGCATCAATACCGTGCATCGCAAAATGGAGAACACGATTATAGAGCCTAATCACAAAAAGAATAGAGATTAGTAAGAGAATCCAAGTTTGACTAATTTGATGGACAAATTTTGATTATACAAAAAATGTTGGAAATAAAATCTTTTCTTGGGAAATTAAAACATCAATATCATGTATCCCAATTAGGAGAACATGATTGTTGTGCCCAAATACAAAAAGAATAGAGATTACTATGAGAATCCAAGTTTGACTAATTTCTCAAATGAACTTTGGTTATAAAGAAAATGGTAGAAAGAAAAGCTTTTCTTAACAAACGAAAAGTTTGATATCGTGTATCCCATTGTGGAGAACATGGTTTTAGTGCCTAATCATGAAAATAGTGGAGATTATTAAGAGAATCTGAGTTTGTCTCATTTCACAGATAAACTTTAATTATAAGGAAAGTTGCAGAAGGAAAAGTATTTCCTGCCAAACTAAAGCATGAATATCGTGTATCTAAATAAGGTGAACGTGATTGTAGTGCCAATAACAAAAAGAATGGAGATCATTACAAGTATCCATGTTTGTAGCATTTGATGGATAAACTTTGATTATAAGGGAAATGGTGGAACGAAAAGCTTTTGTTGCAAATCCAAAGCATCAATATTATGTATCCCAATGTGAAAAACGTGATTGTAGTGCCCAATCATAAAAAGAGTGGAGATTATTTCAAGAATCCAAGTTTGACTTATTTCATGAATGAACATTAATTATAAGGAAAATGGTTGAAAGAAAAGCTTTTCTTTCAAATCCAAAGCATTAATATCATGTATCCTAATGTGGAGAACATGGTTGTAGCGCCCAATCACAAAAAGAATGAAGAATATTAAGAGTATCCAAGTTTGTCTTATTTTATGGCTGAACTTTGATTACAAGGAAAATGGCAGAAAGAAACGCTTTTCTTGCAAAACCAAACCAACAATTTTGTGTATTTCCAATGTGGAGAACATGATTATACTGCCCAATAACAAAAGGAATAGAGATTATTACAGGTATCCAAGTTTGTCTCATTTCATGAATAAACTTTGATAACAAGGAAAATTATGGAAAGAAAAGCTTTTCTTACCAAACAAAAGCTTCAATTCCATGTGTCCCAATGAGATGAACATAATTGTAGTGCCAATAAGAAAAAGAATGGAGATTATTATGAGAATCAAAGTTTGTCTCACTTTACGAATGAATATTAATTATAAGAAAAATGGTAGAAAGAAATGCTTTTCTTGCAAAACCAAATTATCAATATTGTCTATCCCAATGTCGAGAACATGAATGTAGTGCCTATAACAAATAGAATATAGATTGTTATGAGTATCTGAGTTTGTCTTGATTCATGGGTGAACTTTGATTATGTGGAAAATGGTCGAAAGAAAAGCTTTTCTTGAAAACCAAAGCATTGGTATCATCTATCCTAATATGGAGAACATGACTGTAGTGCCTAATAACAAGAAGAATGGAGATTATTACAAGTATACAGGTTTTTATCATTTCATTGATGAACTTGTATTATAATGAAAATAGAGGATTGAAAAGCTTTTCTTGCAAATGCAATCAATATTGCGTATCCCAATGTGAAGAACATGAATGCAGTGCCCAATCACAAAAAGAATGAAGATTATTGCGAGAATCCAAGTTTGTCATATTTTGCAGATTAACTTTGATTATAGGGAAAATGGTCGAAAGAAAAGCTTTTCTTGCAACACCAAAACACTAATATCGTGTATCCCAATATGGAGAACATGATTGTAGTGCCCAATCACCAAAGGAATGGAGATTATTATGAGAATCCAAGTTTGACTCATTTCATGGATGAACTTTGATTACAAGGAAAATGGTGGAAAGAAAAACTTATGTTGCAAATCCAAAGCATCAATATCGTGTATCCCAATGTGGAGAACATGATTGTAGTGCCCAATCACAAAATGAATAAAGATTATTAAGAGTATCTGAGTTTGTCTCATTTCACAGATGAACTTTGATTATAAGGAAAATGGTGGAAAAAGGCTTCTTTTGCAAATGCAAAGCATCAATATCGTATATCCTAATTTGGAGAACATGATTGTAGTGCCCAATGACAAAAGGAATGGAGATTATTATGAGAACCAAGTTTGTCTCATTTCATGGAATAACTTTGACTATAGGGAAAATGGTGGAAAGAAAAGCGTTTCTTGCAAAACTAAAGCATCAATATCGTGCATCCCAATGAGATGAACATGATTGTAGTGCCTATAACAAAAGGAATCAAGATTGTTACAAGGATCCAAGTTTGTATCATTTTATTGATGAACATTCATTATAAGGGAAATGGTGGAATGAAAAGCATTTCATACAAATCCAATCCATCAATATCGTGCATCCCAATGTGGAAAACATAATTGTAGTGCCCATAACAAAAAAAAAATAGAGATAATTAAGAGTATCCAAATTTGTCTCATTTCAAGAATGAACTTTGATTATTATGCATATCCAGGTTTGTCTCATTTCACGTATGAAATTTACTTATAAAGAAAAATAGTGGAAAGCAAAGATTTTTTGGCCAAAGTAATGCATCAATATCATGCATCCCAATGAGATGAACATGATTGTAGTGCGAATAACAAAAAGAATTGAGATTATTTTGAGTATCAGTGTTTGTATAATTTCATGGATAAACTTTGACTATAAGGGAAATGGTGGACATAAAAGCTTTTCTTGCAAATCCAAAGCATCAATCTTGTATCCCAATGTAGAGAACATGATTGTAGTGCCCATAACAAAAGGAATGGAGATTATTATGAGTATCCAAGTTTATCTTATTTCAAGAATGAATTTTAATTATAAGGAAAATTATGGAAAGAAAAGCTTTTCTAGCCAGACCAAGGTGCCAATATCATGCATTTGAATGAGGTGAACATAATTGTAATGCCAATAACAAAGAGAATGGAGATTATTACAAGCATCCAGGTTTGTTTTTTTTCATGGATGAACTTTGATTATAAAGGAAATAGTGGAAAGAAAAGCTTTTCTTACAAATCTGAAGAATCAATATTGTGTATCCTAACATGGAGAAGATGAGTATAGTACCCAATCCTAAAAAGAATGGAGATTAGTTCAAGAATCCTAGTTTGTCTCATTTCTCGAACGAACATTGATTATACAAAAAATGGTGGAACGAAAAGCTTTTCTTGCAAATCCAAAGCATTAATATCGTGTATCCTAATGTGTAGAACATGATTGTAGCACCCAATCACAAAAACAATGGAGATTATTTCCAGAATCCATGTTTGTCTCATTTTACGGATGAGCATTGATTAGAGGGAAATGCTAGGAAGAAAAAGCTTTTTTTTGGAAATCCAAAGCATCAATATCGCGTATCCCAATGAGATGAACATGATTGTAGTGCCAATAACAAAAATAATCGAATTATTACAAGTATCCAAGATTGTATCATTTCATGGATGAACTTTGATTACAATGGAAATGGAGGAAAGAAAAGCTTTTCTTGCTAAACCAAAGCATAATATCATGCATCCCAATGAGATGAACATGATGATAGTGCCTATAACAAAAGAAATGTAGATTATTACGAGTATTCGAGTTTGTCTTAATTCATGGATGAACTTTGATTATAAGGAAAATGGTTGAAAGAAAAGATTTTCTTGGAAAATCAAAGCATCAATATCGCATATCCCAATGTGAAGAACATGATTGTAATGCCGATAACAAAATAAATGGAGATTATTATGAGTATCTAAGGTTGTCTCATTTCGCAGATGAACTTTTATTATAAGGAAAGTTGTGAATTCAAAAGCTTTTTCTGCTAAGCCAAAACATCAATATCGTATACTCAAAAGAGGTGAACATGATTGTAGTGCCAATAATAAAAAGAATACAGATTATTATGAGTATTCGAGTTTATCTCAATTCGTAGATGAACTTTGATTATAAGGAAAATGGTGAAAAGAAAAGCTTTTCTTGCAAAACCAAAGCATCAATATTTTCTATCCCAAAGTGGAGAACATAACTGTAATGCCCAATAACGAGAAGAATGGAAATTATTTCAAGCATCTAGGTTTGTATCATTTCTTGGATGAAAATGAAAATGGTAGAAAGAGAAGCTTTTCTTGCAAATCCAAAGCATAAATATCATGTATTCCAATATGAAGAACACGATTGTAGCACCCAATCACAAAAGGAATGGAGTTATTGCAAGTGTCGAAGCTTGTATCATTTCACAGATGAACTTTGATTATAAGGAAAATGGTTGAAAGAAAAGATTCTCTTACAAATCCGAAGCATCAATATCATGCATTCAATGTGGTGAACATTATTGTAGCACCCAATCACAAAAAGAGTGGAGATTATTATGAGTATCTGAGTTTGTCTAAATTCATAGATGAACTTGATTATAAGGAAAATGGTGGAAAAAAAAGCTATTCTTGTAAAACCAAAGCATCATATCATCTATCCAATGTGGAGAACATGATTACATTGCCCAATAAGAAGAAAAATGGAGATTATTACAAGTATCTAGGTTTGTATCATTTCATTGATGAACTTTGATTATAATGAGAATTATGGAAAGAAAAGCTTGCCTTGCCAAACTAAAGCATCAATATCGTGTATCCAAACAAGGTGAACATGATTGTAATGCCAATAAAAAAGAGAATGGAGATTATTACAAGTATCCAAATTTGTATCATTTCATGGATGAACTTTGATTATAAGAAAAATGGTGGAAAGAAAAGCTTTTCTTGCAAATGCAAAGCATCAATATCATGTATCACAATGTGGAGAACGTGATTGTAGTGCCCATAACAAAAAGAATATAGCTTATTACGAGCATCCAAGTTTGTTTTAATTCGCAGATGAGCTTTGATTATTAGGAAAATGGTGGAAACAAAACCTTTTCTTGCAAGGCCAAAGCATCAATATTGTGTATCCCAATGTGTAAAACATGATTGTAGTGTCTAATTGCAAAAAAAAATTAAGATTATTATGAGTATCTTAATTTGTCTCAATTCACGGATAAGCTTTGATTATTAGGAAAATGGTGGAAACAAAACCTTTTCTTCTAAAACTAAAGCGTCAATATCATCTATCCCACTATGGAGAACATGATTATAGTGCCCAATAACAAGAAGGATGGAGATTATTACAAGTACCCAGGTTTGTATAATTTCATATTTCATGGATGAACTTTGATTCTAAAGGAAATAATGGAAAAAAAAGTTTTTCTTGCAAATCCAAAGCATCAATATCGTGTATCCTAATATGAAGAACATGATTATAATGCCCAATTACAAAAAGAATTGAGATTATTATGAGAATCCAAGTTTGTCTCATTTCACAGATTAACTTTGATTTTAAGAAAAATGGTGGAAAAAAAAGCATTTATTGCAAAACCAAAGCATCAATACCATGTATCCCAATGTGGAAAACATGATTTTAGTGCCCAATCAAAAAAAAAGAATAGAGGTTATTACGAGAATCCATGTTTGACTCAATTTACGGATGAACTTTGATTTCTAAGAAAATGTTGGAAAGAAAAGATTTTATTGCAAATCCAAAGCATCAATATCCTGTATCCCAATATGGAGAACATGATTGTAGTGCCCAATCATAGAAAGAGTGGAGATTATTAAGAATATCCAAGTTTGTCTCATTTCACGGATGAACTTTGATTATAAGGAAAGTGGTAGAAAGAAAAGCTTTTCTCGTAAATGCAAAGCATCAATATCATGTATCCCATGTGGAGAACATGATTGTAGTGCCCATAACAAAAAAAAAGTTAGACTATTATGAGTATTCGAGTTTATCTCAATTCCTGAATGAACTTTGATTATAAGGAAAATGGTTGAAAGAAAGGCTTTTCTTGCAAATCCAAACCATCAATATCATGTATCCCAATGTGGAGAACATGATTCCAATGCCAATAACAAAAAGAATAGAGATTATTACAAGTAGCCAAGGTAGTTTCATTTCACTAATGAACTTTAATAATAAGGAAAATTATGGAAAAAAAAGCTTTTCTTGCCAAACCAAAGCATCAATATCGTGTATCCGAATAAGGTGAACATGATTGTAATGCTAATAACAAAAAGAATATAGATTATTATGAGTATCTGAGTTTGTCTCAATTCATAGATAAACTTTGATTATAGGGAAAATGGTGGAAAAAAAAGCTTTTCTTGCAAAACCATAGCATTAATATCGTCTATCCCAATGTGGGGAACATAATTGCAGCGCCCAATAACAATAAGAATAGAGATTATTACAAGTATCTAGCTTTGTATCATTTCATTAATGAACTTTCATTACAAGGGAAATGATGGAAAGAAAAGCTTTTCTTGCCAAACCAAAGCATCAATATCATGTATCCTAATGAGATGAACATGATTGTAATGCCAACAACAAAGAGAGAAGAGATTATTACAAGTATCCAAGTTTGTATCATCTCACAGATAAACATTGATTATAAGGAAAATGGTTGAAAGAAAAGCTTTTCTTGCAAATCCAAAGCATCAATACTTTGTGTCCTAATGTGGAGAACATTATTGTAGTGCCCAATCGCAAAAAAATAAAGATTATTAGAAGTATCTAACTTTGTCTTAATTCATAGATAAGCTTTGATTATAAGGAAAATGGTGGAAAGAAAAGCTTTTCTTTCCAAACCAAAGCCTCAATATTGTCTATCCCAATATGGAGAACATGACTATAGTGCCCAATAACTAGAAAAATAGAGATTATTACAAGTATCTAAGTTTGAATCATTTCATGGATAAACTTTGGTTATAAGGGAAATGGTGGCAAGAAAAGCTTTTCTTGCAAATCCATAACATCAATATCGTGTGTCCCAATACGAAGAACATGATTGTAATGCCCAATCACAAAAGGAATAGAGATTATTATGAGAATCCAAGTTGGTCTCATTTCATAGATTAACTTTGATTGTACGAAAAATGGTGGAAAGAAAAACTTTTCTTGCAAAACCAAAGCATCCATGTCGTGTATCACAATGTGGAGAACATGATTGTAGTGCCCAATCATAGCAAGAATGGATATTGTTATGAGAATCCAAGTTTGACTCATTTCACGGATGAAATTTGATTACAAGGAAAATAGTGGAAAGAAAAGCTTTTGTAGCAAATCCAAAGCATCCATATCGTGTATCCTAATGTGGGGAACATGATTGTAGTGGCCAATCATAGAAAGAATGGAGATTATTAAGAGATCCAAGTTTGTGTCACTTCATGGATGAAGTTTGATTATAAAGAAAATGGTGGAAAGAAAAGCTTTTCTTGTAAATGCAAAGCATCAATATCATGTATTCCAATGTGGAGAACACGATTGCAGTGCCTATAACAAAAAGAATATAGATTATTGCAAGTATCGGAGTTTGTCTCAATTCACAGATGGACTTTGATCATAAGGAAAATGGTTGAAAGAAAAGATTTTCTTGCAAAATGAAGGCATCGATATCACGTATCCCAATGTGAAGAACATTATTGTAATGCCAATATCAAAAAAATTGAGATTATTACTAGTATCCAAGGTTGTCTCATTTCATAGATGAACTTTAATTATAAGGAAAATTATGAAAAAAAAGCTTTTCTTGCCAAACAAAAGTGTCAATATCATGTATCCGTATGAGGAGAACATGATTGTAGTGCCAATAACAAAAAGAATATAGATTATTGTTGCAACGTACCCTGGGCTGAATCCTCACGGATTTATGAGTGTGTACAACTTAAAAAATTTTCCTGACTTAGAAATGTCTTCTTGATTGAGACTTTTCCTTTGGCGATGTGATGAAAATGAGAATACACGGATTCTTGACTTGTAGTACAATGAGAGGGACCATAAGACAAATCACTCATTTTATTGTTCTCAGATAACCATCACAAAATGGCCAAAGCTTGGAGTCACCACTGATCATTTTAGGCTAGGCATCATCGGATGCCTATTGAAACCTATATTTTAAGTTACAAAACTCAAAACATTAATCCCGTGGTCTACATAGTGCAAAGATTCACTGTTTGGGTTTGAAAGTTGGTAACATAATGTATTGATGCATTTGGTCCAAAAACCTTGATGGTATCGATACTATTGTATCGATACATGTTGATTTGTATCGTTACATTTCTTTACAAAATGCAAGTTTTGGTCCTGGCATGGCCTAATATCGATACATGAGGTCCTGTATCAATACAGAGGTCTATGTATCGATACATCTGTATGTTGTATTGATATAATAGGGACATTTCAAATTTTTGGCATGTTAAAGCACTGTATCGATGCATAAGAACCATGTATCAATACATTCAAGTAAAATTATGAATTTTCTCATATCTTTTATCCCCGAATAACTTGAACTTATCATTTAATACCACATGTTTGTATTTACCTTTGATATGATCCCTAGGCTTTCTTGACCTCCTCAAAATACATTTTCACTAGATGCATCGCCCCCTTTTATGTCCATGCTCAAGATTGCTAAAAATTAGCTCAAGCAAAATAAGGTGTCTACATCTACCCTTCTTCGACTATTGCTGAGAATCGGGAATAGGGCAAAGACAAATAAACACTATTTTGTCTAGGGTGGACTGACACTTCTAGAACACTAGAGTGTTAGGTTTTCTAAGGTTTGACCCTTTTAGGTAGGTATAGAGTAACATAGATTTCTACTGTCAGTACCGCCAGCTTGTGCAGGCTTTGACTTAAACTTGATGCCACCAGCTTATATGGGCTTTGACTTAGGTATCGTTAACTTATGTAGGCTTTAACTTGAACTTGGGTACCGCCAGCTCATGTGGGCTTTGACTTGGATGTCGCTAGCTCATGCGAGCTTTGAAAAGGGTACCACTAATTTTAGGGCTTTAAAGGGGTGCCATTGACTTGTGGGCTTAAAAAAGGGTGCCACTAACTTATGAGCTTTGACTTGGGTATTGTTAGCTCGTGCGAGCTTTGACTTAGACTTAGGTGCCACTAGCTCATGTGGGCTTTAACTTAAACTTAGGTGCCACTAGCTCATATGGGTTTTGACTTGGGTGCCGTAAGCTCCTTTAGGCTTTGAAGAGGAGCCACTAACTTATGGCCTTTCAAAGAGGTGCCACTGACCTATGGGCTTTGAAGAGGTGCCACTGATTTGAGGGCTTTAAAGGGCTGGCACTAACTTGTGGGCTTCAAAAAGGGTGCCACTGACTTGTGGGCTTTTAAAAGTGCCATAACTTATGGGTTTAAAAGGGTGCCATTGATTTATGGGCTTTAAAAGGGTGCCACGACTTGTGGGCTTTAAAGAAGTGCCACTGATTTATGGGTTTTAAAAGGGTGCCACGACTTATGGGCTTTGAAGAGATGCCACTGACTTGCAGGCTTAAAAAAGGGTGCCACTACTTATGGGCTTTAAAAGGGTGCCACTGACTTATGGGCCTTGAAGAGGGTGGTGACAAAGTTTTTGATAAAACTTCTAATACAAGCTTTTCTTAACAAAAGTTCACGATAAAATTTCTCGACAAGATTTTTGATAAAGCTTCTGATGAATGTTCACGATAAAAGTTTTTGGTGATAGTTTTTGGACAAGTTCTTGACACTGGCCCTTAGATAATAGTTTCTTGATAAAAAATGTTTTAACATGCGGTGCTGGGAAGAAAAAGACCTTACCTGAATGGCACTTGGTTTGCGAAGCTTAGAGTTCTTACCAAGAATTCCTTAGAGGTTCAGTAAACATGGCTTAGAGTGATATTGTAAAAATAATGATGTATGATGGTAATGCAAATGCATAACATGGAATGCTATCATGATTGCATGATGTGAAGTGTAATATAGGAGATAGCCATAGTTTTTCTTATAGGTCATTTAGACTCTGAAAGGGATGGCGATTCATCTTTGTTGCAACTATGGACCAAAATTTTCCTTATCCCACTAGGGATTATAGGTTGTCCCGAATCCATTGGGGTCATGAACAAAATTTAGTCTCAAAAATTTGGATTGTCACGTTTCTCAATTTAGGAGGCTTAATCATTTTTCTGACAAATGAAGGACATTGTCAGCAATTTAGAGACTATTCGATTGATTAGGTTGATGTCTCTGGTTTTGATAGGATTCTGACAGAATGCACAGGTCAGTTTTTGGTTATCCTAAAATGGTTTTTCTTGAGATATGGCTTGTGAGAGCAAAAAAAATGGTTTAGTGTATGGTCATGCCGAGCGAGTGTTTGGATGTGAAAGTGCATGATCTTGATAACTGCGGCATAAGCAGAGTTCCCTATGCTTTTCTTTCCTTTTCTATGTAATATCAAGATGTCCTGATGTGTATTTTAGTTGATTATCAAACATTATCAGTTAAATGACAAGTGCAATATGAATTGTATAGGGGTTAAAAGAAACAAGATAATATTTATTTATGATAACAAAGAGGCATAACCACCTCTAATTTGGCTCTAAAATGCTGGTATAAAGGGACCACTTCTATTTTAGCTGAAAAAGGTTAGATTTCAGCTTATTTTCAACTTATAAAACCATTCCTACACCAAGAAAACCAAAATCCCATAGCTCATTACTCACCACCCAAAAATAGCCCCAAACACTCATTCCCCAACCATTACAATTCTAAAAATCACCTTCATCCATACCAAAATCGAAACCTCATATTTCTCTCTTTTTCTTGCTTATTGACAACAAAGAAAGGAAGGAATTTGAAGCCATCTCTACTGCTCCTATTATTTGGCCAAGAAGTCAAGTTTTGTTGGTATAACTTCTCACTTTATCACTTTCATTTTCTACTTTTCAGCATCTTTATCATTTTACTAAACTTTTCATGTTTCCATCACCCTTTTATGATTATCATGCATTATTGTGGCTTTCAGTTGTGGTAGTTTAGGATTTGGATGCCTTAATGCCCTTTGATGTGCAAAATGCCTTATTTCATCCTCATTATTTTGATAACTCTTACTCATGCATTTATGCCATATCCGTGCATCTTGTTATCCTTAATTCCTATATGAATCATTAGCCTAACATATTTCAAGCATATTTATTCATCAGCTTGCATCTTGTCATGAACCATTGTCATTTTCAATTTTCATACATTTTTTTGTCAAAATATATAACATTTCCCCTGTCTAGACCATTGGTGAAGTTAGCATCCCCATTCATGTTATGTGTCATCTCTTTGTATGTTTGTTGTCTTCCCCTTATTAAAATGCATGTTTGATGATTGTCAAAAACTAATTTTCAAAACCTTCCCAAGCCAAGTATGTTAACCTTAACCAATAAGGATTAGCATGGATTTAGCATTTTCCTTAAAGTTAGCAAAATATATTGGGGAAAATTAAGTTTGTCAGATCTAGAATCTTGGTTAAACAAACTCAAATCTTCTGATTTTGCAATGAAAATGACCTTACACTTGTTGTCGAAATGTTTGTGCCTTGTTTTTTAGTCAATACGTTGAGCGGTATGATCAACGGGCTGTTTTATCATCCCAAATTACTCTAGGGCTATGCAAATGAGTTTGTGATGCTTATGCCACTCTTTCTATTCAGTTATAAAAATTTAAATGTCAATAACTTGAGTTTGGACTTCTAACCATAAAGAAAATAAGAAATACCCCCTGCTTTGCTTTGTCCCTTATTTTCAGTTATGGTTAAAATTGAATTGTTTCCTTGACTTTTGCCTTGAGATATTCGAATGTCTTTGTATCAACCCAACCAAACTGAGAACATTTTTTGACCTCCCATAGGTTCGTATCAAGGTACAAACATATTTGACATCTTTAACATCCTTATTCACAATAATTTCTTTTGCTTAAAGTTATCAAAATGCTCACACATTTCATAAATCATAAAGTTTTGTCAACTTATATTTTCTAACTTGACTTCTCTAAAGAGTGTCAGATGTGTCACTTTTAGGGATACTCTAACCCAACCTTCCGAGGGGATACTCCAACCTTGTTCTCCAAAATTTTTGAGATTTAAAAATCTTTCTTTGTCAAAATGATTTTTCATCCACAAGGATACTCCAACCCTAACCTTTTAAGGGGATATTCCAACCCCGCTTCTCAAAATTGTCAAGATTTAAAAATCTTCCTTCGTAAAAAAGTATTTGTTATTCACAGGGATAATCCAATCCCATCTTTCTGAAGGGATACTCCAACCCTATCTTTCAACTACAATTAATCTTTTTTTCCTCCTTCTTAGATTTCCATGAATACATCAAACAAATATCATTTAATCAAGAAACCCAGATGCATGATTTTGTTATTCTAAAATAATCGATGACAATTGTGAGATAAATTCTTATAGTCCATTCCTTTTCCTTATCATTGCATTGAATGATCCATATTATGATACTTTATTTATTATCTTACTAACATGATTTCTTTGTGATGATTATGTGTATTCATGTTTTCAAAATATTTTAAATAAAATTAAAGGTAATATTCCACGTGGGTATCTCTCCAGTGCCCAAATTGGAAAATTCCATTTTCAAAGTAAAATCCAAAGGTCATTTTATTGAAAATCTCTATATTCCCTATCTCTGCGAGGCGTATATGAGATTAAATCTTTTTCATCAAAACCTGGATTTGTATTTCTACAAGATTCATGCATTAAAAGGGAGTTATATCAAAATAATGACAAGTTAAGGTCAAAAAAATTGAAACTGGGACAAGACATAGCTAGTAAGGTATCGATTACAAGTGTCGCGAAGAGATTCATACCTTATCATGCATAACCAACTCCTAAACCCAAACGATAAATCTTTGTATTACATAGACCATGGGATCAATGTTTTGAGTTTTGTAACTCAAAACATAGGTTTTAATAGGCATCTGATCATGCCTAACTCTAAATGATCAATGGTTACTCCAAACATTGGCCATCTTATGATGGTTATCCGAGACCAATAAGATGAACGATTCATCTTGTGGTCCATTTCACTGTACTATAAGTCAAGAATCTGTACATTTCGTTCTCATCACATCGCTAAAGAAAAGTCTCGATTAAGAAGATATTTCCAAGTTAAAAAAATATTTTAAGTCATGCACACCCATAGATCCATGAGGATCCACCCCAAGGTACATTGGATAGCTTGGTGACTCCACTGGGGATATATATAGAAAGTTAGGCCAATAACTAGCCATGTCTTGCTAGGTTCACAGTTCTTTCGATCTTCGATCATTATTTAACTATGACCTTTTTTGTTTTGTCAACTAATCTTTTGTTTGATATGATTGTCAGGATTGCCATATTTTTGAATAATCATTAGTTTAATAAAAATGGTAATATCGAAGTAAACAAAAAGGTTTGATCATTTCCCTGTCACACACCATGCACTTGCATGTGCATTAGTGTCCAGCCAAACTCTATGGTGTGGTTACAAACCAATCATTAGTAGGAAGTGAGCTATCTTTCTTTATGAGTAAACCTCCATATAGGCATCGTAATAACTTCCCTGATGTAAATTACCTATGTCTCTCATGAGTAACCCTCCGTATTTGCATAGGAAAATACATCTAATAGATCAAACCCATTGTGCAGAACCTGCGATAGGTCTAAAATCGGGGTCCCTCGCTTGTCCTTATCAAATGAGGGAGCAATTTGGATACCTATGTAGGCGTCAACTTAAACCTTATATAGTGAGCCCTATGAGCTAAACCATGTCAAACCATACCAAAACACTGCTAGAATACCCTGAGAATAAGATCACTCGAGGAAACATTCCTAACCTTTTCTCTTAATTACCATAATTATGTATGTGACAATGAGTATATAATTGTCACCCTTTCTTTATTTTTATCATTTATCAAGACATGCTGTTGTGCTGCCCGAATGATGGCTAACCTTTTTATAAATAAGTGACGATGAATAAAAACCATCATTCACAATGTCTTATACTGTAAGCCATTATGCTATCCGAGTCATGGCTTAATGTGCATCTGCAACATTAAAATAAGATATTGCATCACCTCATGAAGGGCAAATTGCATCCTAGTATGTTAAAATGCTACTCCTTTCTTATCTCACCACTTTGGTTAGGATATGTTATGAATTTTTTGTTCTAATGTTCTTAAATTCTTTATTTACTTACATTTGTCTCCTATATCTTCCTCTAACTTATTTTCCCTTTGTTTGTGTTTTGGTGCACGCATCATTTCATTATAAACATAATGACTATCATTATTTTGGGACATTGTTCTAGTTCAGTGTTCAGCAAAGGGCATTCTTTATGGTGCAGCAGCTTATCTCAACTATCGAGTCTTTTAAAAATGTCAGAACATGGTCAGAAGGTTGCCAACGTCAAGATGGGGACATTCTAAAGCCTAATTACATCTTAGAAATGCATGAAGAGGTCAAGATCGGCTTTCATCAAAATGATTATTAGGAACTATTGCATATTTGGGACAATTGGGATAGCAACATGAAAGAAGCCTTCACTAAAAAGTACGGGGATATAGCTTTCTTACTTCGAGTTCAGTTGGATAATAGCTTGTTGCAAGCAGTGGCACAGTTTTGGAATCCAGCCTATCGATGTTTCACTTTTAACCAACAAGATTTAGTCCCCACCACTGATAAGTACATAGCCTTGCTCAACATAGAAAGGGTGAAATCAGATCGAATTTACTACAAGGCTCTAACACCTCCTCCGTTCAAGAAAAGGTTAAGGTAAATTCTTAGAGTCATAAAAGCATAGGTTGATAGTCATGTCAAAGTAAAAAGAAGTAGCAAATGCATCTCTTGGGCCAGCTTAAAAGAGGTAATCCTGAATCTTTCTAATCAAAAGAAAGCTCAAGATGTTATGCTTTGGCAATCTATGGGCTCCTTATATTCCCAAAGACTTTGGGTTATCTAGAGGCGGCAATTACAGATTTCTTTTCTTGCCTATGTTGCAACATTAACCCTATTTCCACCATCATTGCTGAAACCATCTGCTCCCTTAACTTTTGTAAAAGGATGGGAACATGAAGGTTTATCCAGTGCATCTCATTGCTTTAGATATGGCTCTTAAGTCATCTTTATGTTAGTAAAGGAAAGGTCAGGGAAAATTGTTTCTTTAAGATCAGTCCTCTTTCCACGGCATTAGAAGAAGAATGTCACCAAGATAAGATAGAAAAGTATTGGGTCAAGGAATTATGAAACTTCAAGGAGGAAGAAATAATGTGGAGAGCCTTATGGGTGTTCCCTCAATCGATTGTGTATAGATGTGGAGACTACACTTGTGTGCAACTCTTAGGATTATAGGGAAATACCAGTTATGCTTCTTTATTGGCATTGCATCAGCTCTAGTGCCAGCAATTCATCACATTCTTTAAAGACTTGGGACAATAGGATATTGAATATGGAGAGCCCAATTATAAAGCAAAAGTCCAATTAGTTTTCCAAGCTTGGAAGAAGGTCCATTGTATGGAAAGATATTGAAGAGGAAGCCCCACCACGCTTGGATACGAAGAATGGAGGCTCCACCATATCAATGATCTATTGCCACCATCTAACTCTAGGGTACTGCAAATCCTGATAAGGAATCGCCTTCTAAGATCGAGCTACTTAAGAGGGAGTTTGAGCGAGAAAAGGCATCCTTTGCTATAGAAATCTCTCAACTTAAGGATGAAAAGAGCCAACTAGAGATAGATATCTATCTTAAGAGTGCTAAATGGGATCGAGTCTATTAAAAAAAGAATCACTTCAAAGATGACCTCAAGAGCCTAACCAAGGATTATGTGGCATTTAGAAAAGCTAACAAGTCCCGATGTATTGGCAAGATATCAGTTGAGTGGGAAGCAAAAGTCGCCACTCTCAATTGCGAGTTGAATCAGCAAAATGAGGAAGTTAAAACCAACAAAGAAAAGTTTACAAAGGAATATGCTCTTACTTCCACCTACCAATAAAAAAATCAAAGACTCAAGGCCTAAATACGAGATATGAAAGCCATTAAGGTTGACAATGAAGCCCTCATTCACAAAATCTAGGAGTCAGAAAGTCTCTTTAGGATCATCAAGGTTATATCAATGAGCTAACAAAGGCTTTCAAGCAATGCAAACTAGATTGGCAAGTGAGAATCGAGCAAGCACATCTGCACTACCAAGAACATCATCAGCACCTCACTTAACAAGTTCAGATGACTCAACAAGAGGCAGATGACGTGATTGAAGTAACCCAATCCATAAGGCAAGGCATCGCACCTGTTAGAGATCATGAGCAATGACTTTTGCGTTTTCTTGATCATGTGATTACATAATGTAATCATGTTAGATACTTTCAGATGTAATCATGTCATAAAAGAAAAAAATTTGACTACACATCATTTGCAATCCTATCCAACCAACTATAAAGCTACCCTCCATAAGTTTACCAAAGTACCAAATAAGCAATCAATAATGCACCTGGCAATCAGGTGCAAATCAATAAAGACAAGATTTTGATTCTATCCCTATGACCTATAAAGAGCTCTACCAGACCTTACTTTAAAATCATTTAGTGGCCCCAATCTATGTCCTAGAAAAAAAGCTACCATACTTGCCATGGTACAACCCTAACGCCCACTGTGAATACCATGCTGGGGCAGTAGGGCATGAGATTGAGAATTGCATATCTTTCAAATAAAAACTGCAAAATCTAATTAACTCAAAAGTCTTGTAGTTTGGGATGAACCAGGGACCAAATGTTGCGCCAATCCTTTACCAAACCATACTGAGCCAGTTGCAAACATGATCGACATTGAGAACAAACGTGAAGTAAGGGCAAGCATAGAGGATGTACGGATGCCAATGTTCATCGTATGGCAAGCATTGATATAGGTTGGGTTGCTTAATGTATCAGAAAAATTGGAAGACAATCCTGACAACTTCTATGACTTCTACACGGTTGTAGGTCATACCTTATAAATATGCAAGAAGTTTAGGTCCATGGTTCAAAGAATGATGAATGAAGGCCAAATAGAATTCTATCATGAGATCACACCTGCTACTGAATCTATCAACATGATAGGAGATGAAACCACGAAGGCATCTTGTGGGAGAAATCAACCCTTATTCTTTATGGTAAGTCAAGTTCTGATGTCAGTTCTTCGACATCTATACCAAAGTTAGTTATGGAAGTACCTAAACCATTCCTGTATAAGAGCAATAAAGTTATCCCATGGAAATGCAAGAATCAATTAGTGATGATCAGAGAACTAACTCCCTCAACTACCATAATGGAACTATCAAGAATTAGTCATCTAACCCACAGCGATAGGTGTTATGCTCCCCTAGCTCAAGAAAAATAGAAGGCTGATGCATCTCTAAGCACTAGTACCACTCAGGCCTAAGCAAAGAATTTTGAGCCTAAAAAAGTCAAGAAAGCAGTAAATGAAAGAGAAGCCAAAAAGTTTCTCAAGTTCATCAAGAACAGTGAATACTACATTATGGATCAGTTAAGCAAACAACCCGCCAAAATTTTTTTGCTATCTCTGCTTCTTAATTCAGAGGTTCATTGAAATGCATTACTAAAGGTTCTAAATGAAGCATATGTACCCTCGAATGTCTTTATAGAAAAGTTGGATTGGCTAGTGAACAGCATCATGGCTGATAATTATGTCTCATTCACTGATGATGAGATCCCACTCGTAGGCAGAGGCAGTTATAAAGCTCTTTATATCACTACCTATTGTAAGGGATGCATTTTGCCTAAAGTACTTATAGACAATGGGTCAACCCTTAATGTTATTCTTATGACTACATTAAGCAAACTCCTTGTTGATCAATCCAACATTAAGAGTAGCCACATCATAGTCTGAGGTTTTTATGGAACATGTCATGGAGTAATTAGAAATATCATAATATAGCTTCAAATAAGCCTACGTACATATAAAGATGACTTTTAAGTTATGCATATTAATTCTTCTTAAAACTTCCTATTAGGAAGGCCATGGATACACTCTGTCAGAGCTGTCCTATCCACTATCCATCAGAAGCTCAAATTTGTGATAAATGGTAAAATAGTCACCATCAGAGTTGAAGAAAAAATGATTGCCACTACTTTCATCGAGGATATCTACATAGAGCCTAATGAAGATGCATCAGATTCATCATTCCAATCCTTCGAGTTCATCACTGCGACTTTTATGGGGGAAGGATTACTAATAGTTGAACCCTATCTGTCAAAAAATACCCATTTAGGTTTAAAAAATGGCTATTGGCAAAGGTTTCGATGATGGAAAAAGGCTTGGCAAGAATTTGCGATGGATGGCCCGAGCCTTACAGGTCACCATTCAAGCTAACAAAAGAGGTTTAGGATTCAAGGCTAATGCACACTCAAGAAAGCAACAAGAAAAGAGGATCTATAACCAGGAGATGACACAATCATTGAATCAAGAGAAAGAGTCAAAGTCGATAATGTTCCCATCTCTCTATGAGATATTTCATTCAAAAGGATGAATCAGCCTAAACAGACTAGTTGAGCAAAAAGCAAAAGATGTCTTGGTCATCAGAATAGAGCACTTAACAACCTCTATCTCCAAGATACCAAGCCATAAAAGTCATGTCTTTCCATTAAGTCTTCATTTTGATGATAGGGTTATGATGGAAGCCCCTACACTTATCCCATCCCTTTCATGCAACGTCAAGAAATGAAAACCTACTTGCCCTTGCCCAAAGGCAGATAGGCGTCCTATATAAGGGGCATTTTTTAACAAACATTATCAATGAAATGACTTTTTCATATATATAATTTCATATTGTGTATCACTTTTCAACCTTTTTATCTCCATTACTTTCTTTTGCCCTTATTTTTATCCAAATCCCTCAGTTGTGTGTGCCTTTTACAATGTTTATTTGCCCTTTCAGGTGTTCTGATAATAGTGACATAGATATGTCGGATGGGTCTTTGATGATTGATTTTGAACAATGAACTTGCACTAGTGAAGCTGATCCTAAAAAAGATTTCGAAGAAAGCTCCATACCACTAGACCTCTTACGATTAGTTGAACAAGAAGAGAGGCGGATCATGCTTCATAAAGACCCAATGGAAGTAATGAATCTGGGTACTTAGGAAGACCAAAAAGAGGTTAAAATTGAAACCTCAATAAAGTTAACACCTAGAATCAAGCTGATAGACCTGTTCTAGGAATATGGATATGTATTCCCTTGGTTATATCAAGACATGCTAGGACTAGACACTGATATAGTGGTCTACAAGCTTCCCATCAAGCTTGGATGCAAACCAATCCAGTAATTAAGGAGGATGAAGCCAAAAATGCTCCTCAAAATTAAAAAGGAAGTCAAGAAACAATTTGATGCAGGGTTTATTGGAGTAGCCAAATATCCAAAATGGGTTGCCAATATAGTCCTAGTCCCAAAGAAAGATGGTAAAGTACAAATATGTGTTGATTATCAGGATTTGAACTGAGATAGTCCCAAGGATAACTTTCCACTGCCCCATATCAACACTTTGGTAGACTATACGGCCAAGAATTCTTTGTTCTTCTTCATGGATGGATTCTTAGGCTATAACCAGATCAAGATGGCACTCGAGGATGTGGAGAAAACAAGTTTTACAACCATGTGGGGGATATTTTGCTATAATGTCATGCCCTCTGGACTTAAAAATGCTAGGGCAAGCTATCAACGGGCCAAGGTAGCCCTATTCCATGGCATGATGCACAAAGAAATTGATGTCTACATTAATGACATGATTGCCAAGTTAATAAAAGAGGATGAGCATGTCACAGACCTTTAAAAACTTTTTGAACAGATACAAAAATTTAAACTCAAATTTAATCCTGCCAAGTATACCTTTGAAGTCACTTTGGGTAAGCTTCTAGGGTTTTTATTTAGCAAAAAAAGGACTAAAGTTAACCAAATAAAGTCAAAGCCATTCAAGATATGCCACCACCTCAAACCTCAAAGGAATGTAAAGCTTTTTGGGGAGACTAAACTATATTACTAGATTCATACCCCAGCTCACAAACCAATGTGACCCTATCTTTCGGCTCTTTCACAAATAAAATCCAGGAGAGTGGAATAAGGCATGTCAAGAAACCTTTAATAATGTCAAACATTATCTATCCAGCCTGCTAGTGTTGGTATTGTCGATGCCTGGTCGACCTTTAATCCTTTACTTGGCAGTCTTTGACAAGTCTATGGGTTATATGTTAGGGTAGCATGATGAGTCAAGAAAGAAGGAACAAGCAATCTACTACTTAAGCAAAAAGTTCACAGAATGCAAGTGCAATTACTCTGCAATTGAGAAGTTATGCTGTGCTTTAGTGTGGACAGCCAAGAGACTCAAGCAATACATGTTGCATCACACCACATGGTTGATTACAAGGCTTGATCCTATCAAGTATCTATGCGAAGCCCCTGCATAATTAGGAAGGCTAGCTAGATGGCAAGTCCTACTTTTTGAATATGACATTTCCTATGTTAGTCAAAAGGCCATCAAGGGCAATGCAATAGCTAACTTTTTGGCAAGTTAAGTGGCAAGTGACTATGAACCCTCAAATTTTGACTTCCTAAATAAAGATCTAATGTGCATTTCTAAGAATGAAGATGTATCCAACGAAGATCGATTTTGGAAGATGTATTTTGATGGAGCATCAAATGCCCTAGGACATAGAATTGGGGTAATTTTGATGTCATCCGATGGAAGTCATTATCCATTCATAGCAAGGCTAAATTTTGACTGCACGAGTAATATTGCAGAATATGAAGCTTGTGTCATAAGACTTCAAGCAGCCATTGAGAAGGATGTCAAGATAGTACAGGTGTTCGATGATTTGGCCCTAGTTATCTACCAATTGAAAGGAGAGTGGCAAAATCGTGATGCCAGCTGATGCAATATGGGAAGCTGATAGCAGAGCTCAAGAAAGAATTTAATGATATTAGTTTTTGACACTTAACTCGAGAAGAGAATCAAATAGCTGATGCTTTGACTACCTTATCGTCCATGTTTAAAGTCAATAAGGAGTCAGACATTGGTCCCATCCAGATGAGCTTCTACACAACTTTGGTTCATTATCATAGTGTTAAAAAAGAAAAGGATGGCCTACCATGGTATTATGACATCCTTTATTACATCAAGGATCAGCAATATCCTAAACATGCAACTAAGACTGATAAAAAGACTATTAAAAAGCTAGCTGTGGGATTTATTCTCGATGGAAAAATATTATACAAAGGAGTCACAATCAAGTATTGCTCAGATGCGTTGACAGTTCTAAAGCCAAAAAGATCCTAGAAGAAGTTTATCAAAAGATTTATGGCACACATGCTAATAGACATCGGATGGCTAAGCAAATCATGAGAGCAGGTTATTATTGGTTTACTCTCAAGAGAGACTGCATCAATTATGCCTGAAAATGCTAAAATGTCAAAACTATGCTGACAACATCCTTATCCCTCCAGCGCCACTTCATGTCATGACAGACCCATGGCCCTTCTCCATGTGGGGTATGGATGTGATTGGGCTAATCACCCTTAAAGCTTCCAATGGACATCATTTTATCTTGGTAGCAATCAACTATTTCACTAAATGGGTGAAGGCTGCCTCATATGTTAATGTGACTAGATCAACCATCTATAAGTTTATCAAATGGGCATCATTTGTAGATATAGCCTTCTGAACCAAATCCTCACAGACAATGCAAGCAATTTAAATAATAAAATGATGCAAGCAGTCCATTCACAGTTCAAGATCCAGCATCATAATTCTGTCCCTTATCACCCAAAGATGAATAGGGCAGCCGAGGCAGCCAATAAAACCACTAAAAGAATAATTGAAAAAATGGTCGAGACTTACAAAGACTAGCATGAGAAGCTATTATTTGCACTTCATGCCTATCGAACCTTAGTTCACACTTCCATAGGTGTTACCCCATTTGCTCTTAACTATGGGACGGAAGCTATGCCTATCAAAGTTGAGATCCCTTCTCTCAGAGTTTTGATTAAAACCAAACTTCAAGAAGCTGAATGGGTCAAGAACAGGTATGACCAGCTCAACCTCATCGAGGAAAAATGCATAAAGGCCATCTACCATGGTCAAATGTATCAAAGACGTATGATCAGAGCCCATGACAAAAAGATGTGCCCATGATAATTTCATCCAAGCGAATTGGTATTGAAAAAGATCCGCCTAATTCACAAAAATGCATGGGTTAAGTAGACCCCTAATTAGGAAGAACCATATGTTGTGAAGTAAGCCTTCTCCAGATGAGCCCCAATCTTGTCAAAAATGGATGGCAATGTCTTGCCCAACCCACTCAACTTAGATTCCGTAAAGAAATATTGCATGTAAAGGGCAAAAACTTGAAAAAGCATCCTTCAAATGAAGGGAGAACGCAAAAAAACACAAAAAAATAGAGGAAAAAAAGAGGTCTAGATGAAAATTTGAAAAAGACATCCGGGCAACCAGCCCAACTACAGTTGAAAACCCGTAAGGGCAACTTAAGAAGATCAAATTTGATAGGACATAAACTAAGAGTACCTACAGGACAATGTAAAGCAATCCTAGAGATCTTTCGAAGATCAGCCCATGCTAGGCACATTCATTATTTGAGAAAGATTCTAAAAAGCACCTAAAGAACATTCATGTCATGATTGTTAGAGGCATCTTTTGCCCAAAAGATCATCTTTCTTGCTACCCTATCAAATGTTTGTGAAAAGATATAACGAGTTATGTCTTTTTGTTGTCATGAATAAATATTACCTTGTTTCTTTTAACCCCTGTACGCTTCACATTACACTTGTCATTTAGTTGATAATGTTTGATAATTAACTGGAATATGCATCAAGATATCTTGATATTACATCGAAAGGAAAAAAAAGCACATGGAACTCTGCTGACGCCCTGATTGTCAAGATCATGCATGTTTCATGTCCAAACACCTGTTCAGCATGACCATACACTAAACCATTTCTTAAGAAAAGCCATTTTAGGCTAAAATCGACCCATGCATTCTATTAGAATCCTATCGAAACTAGAGACATCAACATAATCAGTTGAATAGTCTCTAAATTATTAATGATGCCCTCCATTTGTGAAGAAAATGATTGAGCCTTTCGAATCGAGAAACACAACAATCCAAATTCTTGAGACAATTTTTGGTCACATCATTAGTGGAGCAGGGACAACCTACAATCCCCAGAGGGATTAGGAAATTTTTTTCTATAGTCGCATCAGAGGCAAATTGCCATCCCTTTGAGAGTTTGAATGACGTGCAAGGAAAACTATAGCAATCTCTTATATTAGACTTCACATCATGCAATCATGATAGCATTCCACATCATGCATTCACATTACCATCATGCATCATCATTTTTACAATATCACTCCATACTAGGTTTATTAAACCTTCAAGGAATTCCTGGTAAGTGCTCCAAGCTTTGTAAACCAAGTGTCATTCAGGTAAGGTTCTTTTCTCCTCATCACCTCATGTCAAAACCTATTTTATCAAGAAACTACTATGAAAGGGCCAATGTCAAGAAATTGTCATCCAAAAACTATTATCAAAAACTTTTGTCGAGAACATTCGTCAAAAGCTTTGTTCAGGCATTTTGTTAAGAACTAACGTTAAAACCCTTTTAATGAGAACTTTTGTTAAGAAAAACTTGTATTAGAAGTTTTATTAAAAAAACGTTACTAGTACCCTTCCGAAGCCCATAAGTCAGTGGCACCTCTTTAAAGCCATAAATTAGTGGCACCTCTTCAAAGCCCCTAAGTCAGTGGCCCCTTTCCAAAAGCCTACAAGTCAGTGGCACCCTTTTATAGCCCACAAGTCAATGGTACCCTTTTAAAGCCCATAAGTTAGTGGCACCTTTAGAATAGCCCACAAATCAGTGGCACCCTTTTAAAGCCTCTAAGTCCATGGCACCCTTTTAAAGCCCACAAGTCAATGGCATTTTTTCAAAGCCCATAAGTTAATGGCATCATTTTTAAAGCCCACACAAACTAGTGGCACCTAAGTCTAAGTCAAAGCTCGTACAAGTTGGCGGCACCCTAAGTCAAAGCCCACACGAGCTAGTGGCACCCAAGTCAAAGTCAAAGCCTGCTTAAGTTGGCAACACCCGAGTTAAAGCCCACATGAGTTGGTGGCAACTAAGTTTAAGAGAAAGCCCACATAAGCTGGC
>JBBYHO010207608.1:0-30494 GCA_038382025.1 Adansonia gregorii | reverse complement strand
TAAGTTGGCAACACCCGAGTTAAAGCCCACATGAGTTGGTGGCAACTAAGTTTAAGAGAAAGCCCACATAAGCTGGCGGTACTTGAATGAAAGCCCACATGAGCTGGTGGCACCCAAGTTTAAGTCAAAGCTTGCACAAGCTGGTAGAGCCCACATCAAAAATCCAATTACTCTATACCTGCCCAACGTGGTCAAATATTAGAAAACCTAACACCCTAGTGTTTTGGGGAGCATTGTTCCACCCCAGACAAAATAGTGTCCATTCTTTTGCTCTGTTCCTAATTCTCAGCAACGGTCAAAGAAGGGCAACTGTAGACACCTTATTTTGTTCAATCTATTTCATTAGCAACCGAGCTAATTTTCCACGGTCCAAGCATTTTTTACTCCTCCACCATTTATCAAAAACTCGATTTTAACTCATTTATTTGTATCAAAAAAGATCAAAACCCATGTAAAATTCTGAATTTGGACTTTTGAATTAATTAAAACATTTTTTAAAGTCTAAATTAGATAAAAAAAGTTAATATCACATGATCCCCCTACTCTTAGCTTGTTAACTGATATCACCTCAGCCACCCTATTTGTTGGAAAATCATTTCAGCATTTAAACCAGCCAGCCTATGCCCATCACATTGGTAGTAAGTTGCTCCCTATAGCCACCCAACAGCCACCATTTTGACATCACCTTGTCCCCCTTAAGAAATGGCCAAAAACACCTATAATATGGCTCCAAAATGCTGGTATAAATGGAGCATTTCTATCTCAGCTGAAAAAGGTTAGATTCTAGCTCATTTTTAACTTACAAAACCATTCCTACACCAAGAAAACTAGAATCCTATAGCTCTTCACCCACCATCCAAAAACAGCCTTAAAACACTCATTCCCTAACCATTACACATTTTAAAAAACACCCTCATCCATACCAGAACCAAAACCTCATTATTTCTCTATTTTTCTTGCTTATTAACAACAAGAAAATGAGAGAAATTCAAGCCATCTCTACTACTCGATTATTTAGCCACGAAGTGAAGTTTTGTTGGTATAACTTCTCACTTTATCGCTTTCATTTTCTATTTTTTGGCATCTTCATCATTTTAGTGAGCTTTCCATGTTTCCATTATCCTCTTAGGATTATCATGCATTATTGTGGCTTTTAGTTATGGTAGTTTAGGATTTGGATGCCTTAATGCCCATTTGATGTGCAAAATACCTCATTTCATCCTCATTATTTTGATAGCTCTTGCTCATGCATTTTATGCCATATCCATGCATCTTGTTATCCTTAATCCCTGTTTGAATCATTAGCCTAAAATATTTCAAGCATATTTATACATCAGCTTGCATCTTGTCATCAATCATTCTCATTTTTAGTTTCTATAATATTTTCTTGTCAAAATGTATAACATTTCCTTTGTCTAGACCATTAGTAAAGTTAGCATCCCCATTCATGTTATGTGTCACCCCTTTGTACGTTTTTGTCTTCTTTTTTTCAAAATGCATGTTTGATGATTATCAAAAACTAATTTTCAAAACCTCTCCAAGCTAAATATGTTAACCTCGACCAATGAGGATTAGCATGGATTTAGCAATTTCCTTAAATTTAGCAAAATATCTTAGGAAAAATTAAGTTTTTCAAATCTAGAATCTTGGTTAAACAAATTTAATCTTCTAATTTTACAATGAAAATGACCTTACACTTGTTCTCAAAATGTTTGCGCCTTGTTTTTGAGTCAATACCTTGAGTGGTATGATTAACGGGCTGTTTCATCATCCTAAATTACTCTGAGGCTATGCAAATAAGTTCGTGATGCTTATGCCACTCTTTCCCTTCAGTCATAGACATTCGAATGTCAATGGCTTAAGTTTGGACCCGTAAACATGAAGAAAATAAGAAATGCCCCATGCTTTTTTTTGTCCCTTATTTTCGGTTATGGTTAAAATTAAGTTGTTTTTTTCAAATTTCACCTCGAGATATTTGAATGTCTCTGTATCACCCCATTCAGACTTGAGATCATGCTTTGACCTCCCATAGGTTCGTATCAAGGCACAAACATATTTTACATCTCTACCATCCTTATTCATAATAATTTCTTTTGCCAAAAGTTATCTAAATGCTCATATATTACATAAATCATAAAGTTTTGTCAACTTATGTTTTCTAACTTGAGTTCTCTAAAGAGTGTCAGATGTGTCACTTTTGGGGATACTTTAACCCTAGCATTTTGAGGGGATACTCCAATCCTACTCTTTAAAATTATCGAGATTTAAAAATCTTTGTTTGTCAAAATGATTTCTCATCTATGGGGATACTCCAACCCTGACCTTTTAAGAGGATATTTCAACCTTGCTTCTTAAAATTGTCAAGATTTAAAAATCTTCCTTTGTCAAAAATTATTTGCCATTCACGGAGATACTCTAACCCCATCTTTCAGAAGGGATACTCTAACCCTATTTTTTAACTATAATTAATCTTTTTTTTCCTCCTTCTTGGATTTTCATGAATGCGTGAAACAAACCTCGTCTAGTCAAGAAACCCAGATGCATCTAAAAATTTATCGATTTGATTATTTCTAAATAATCGATGTCAATCATGAGATAAATTCCAATAGACCAATAGTCCATTCCTTTTCCTTATCATTGCATTGAATGATCCATGTTATGATACTTCATTTATTATCTTACTAACACGATTTCTTTATGATGGTTATGTGCATTCATGTTTTCAAAACATTTTAAATAAAATTAAAGGTAATATTCCACGTGGATATCTCTCTAGTGCCCAAAGTGGAACATTCCATTTTCAAAGTAAAATCCAGAGGTCATTTTATTAAAAATTGCTATATTCCCCATCTCTTCAGGGCGTATATGAGATTAAATCGTTTACATCAAAACCTGGATTTGTATTTCTGTAAGATTCATGCATTAAAAGAGGGCTGTATAGAAATAATGACAAGTTAAGATTGAAAGAATCGAAACTGAGACAGGACATAGCTAGTAAGGTACCAATTGTGGGCGTTGCGATGAGGTTTGTACCTTATTATGTGTAACCAAATCCTGAACCCAAATGATGAATCTTTGTATTATGTAGACCATGGGATCGATGTTTTGAGTTTTATAACTTAAAACATAGGTTTCAATAGGAATCTGATCATGCCTAACTCTAAATGATCGGTGGTGACTCCAAACATTGACCATTTCGTGATGGTTATTGGAGACCAATAAGATGAGCTATTCATCTTATGGTCCATTTCACTGTACCATAAGTTGAGAATCCATATAGTCTCATTCTTATCACATTACCAAAGAAAAGTCTCAGTCAAGAAGATACCTCCAAGTCAAGAAAATATTTAAAGTCGTGCACACCTATGGAAGCACGAGGATCCACCCCAGGGTACATTGTGACAATGTCATGAATCCAAATAAGCCAAACATGATTGTAATGCCAATAAAAAAAGAATCGAGATTATTACAAGTTTCCAAGTTTATATAATTTCATGGATGAACTTTGACTATAAAGAAAATGGTGGAAAGAAAAGCTTTCCTTGCTAAGCCAAAGCATCAATATCGTGTATCCCAATAACATGAATATGATTGTAGTGCCAATAACAAAAAGAATTGAGATTATTACAAGTATCCAAGTTTATGTCATTTCATGGATGAACTTTGGTTATAAAGGAAATGGTGGAAATAAAAGCTTTTCTTGCCAAACCAAAGCATCAATATCATGTATCCCAATGAGATGAACGTGATCGTAGTGCCAATAACAAAAAAGAATTAAGATTATTACAAGTATCTAAGTTTATATCATTTAATGGATGAACTTTGATTATAAGAAAAATGGTGGGAAGAAAAGCTTCTCTTGCCAAAAGAAAGCATCAATATCATGTATCCCAATGAGATGAACATGATCACAATGCCAATAACAAAAAGAATCGAGATTATTGCAAGTATCCAAGTTTATATCATTTTATGAATGAACTTTGATTATAATGGAAACAGTGGAAAGAAATGCTTTTCTTGCAAATCTAAAGCATCAATATTGTGTATCCCAATATAGAGAATATGATTGTAGTGCCCATAACAAAAAGAATAAAGATTATTAAAAGTATCCAAGTTTGTTTCATTTCATGAATGAACTTTAGTTATAAAGAATATGGTGGGAAGAAAAGCATTTGTTGTCAAACCAAAGCATTAATTTCGTGTACCCCAATAAGAAGAACATGATTGTAGTGCCAATAACAAAAAGAATCAAGATTATTGCAAGTATCCAAGTTTGTATCATTTTATGGATGAAATTTAAATTATAAGGAAAACGGTGGAAAGAAAAACTTTTCCTGCCGAACCAAAGCATTAACATCGTGTATCCCAATCGGATGAACATGATTGTAGTGCCAATAACAAAAAGAATCTGGATTGTTACAAGTATCCAAGTTTGTATCCTTTCACGGGTAAACTTTTATTATAAGGGAAATGGTGGAAAGAAAACCTTTTCTTGCAAATCTAACACATTAATATCGTGAACATGATTGTTGTGCCAACAACATAAAGAATCAATATTATTGCAAGTATCAAAGTTTGTATCATTTCATGGATGAAATTTTTTTTAAGGGAAATGGCATAAATAAAAGATTTTTTTCCCAAACCAAAGCCTTAATATCATGTATCCCAATGAGATAAACATGATTGTAGTGCCAATAACAATAAAAATCAAGATTATTACAAGCATCTAAGTTTGTGTCATTTCATGGGTAAAATTTCACTATAAGGGAAATGGTGGAAAGAAAACCTTTTCTTGTAAATCCAAAGCATCAATATCATGTATCCTAATAAGGCAAACATGAATGTTGTGCCAATAACAAAACAAATCAAGATTATTACAAGTATCCATGTTTGTATCATTTCATGGATGACCATTGATTATAGGGCAAATGGTTGAAAGAAGAGCTTTTCTTGCCAAATAATTGTATCAATATCGTGTATCCCAATGAGATGAACATGATTGTAGTGCCAATAACAAAAAGAATCGAGATCATTACAAGTATCCAAGTTTGTATCGTTTCATGGATGAACTTCGATTATAAGGGAAATGGTGTAAAGAAAAGCTTTCCTTGCCAAGCCAAAACATCAATATCGTGTATCCCAATGAGATGAACATGACCATAGTGCCAATAGCAAAAAGAATCGAGATTATTACAAGCATCCAATATTGTATCATTTCATGGATGAACTTTGATTATAAGGGAAATGGTGGAAAAAAAACCTTTTCATACAAATATAAAGCATCAATATCGTGTATCCCAAAGTGGAAAACATCATTGTAGTACCCTTAACAAAAAGAGTGGAGACTATTGAGAGCATCCAAATTTGTCTCATTTCACGTATAAGCTTTAAGTATAAGGAAAATGGTGGAAGGAAAAGCTTTTCTTGTAAAACCAAGGCCTCAATATCATGTATCCCAATGAGATGAATAGGATTATAATGCTAATACAAAAAAGAATCAAGATTATTGCAAGTATCCAAGTTTGTATCTTTTGATGGATGAACTATCATTATAAGGGAGATGATGGAAGGAAAACCATTTCTTACAAATCAAAAGCGTCAACATCATGTATCCCAATAAGGTGAACATGATTGCTATACCCATAACAAAAAGTACCAAGATTATTACAAGTATCCAAGTTTGTATCATTTCACAGATGAACATTGATTATAAGGGAAATGGTAGAAAGAAAAGCTTTTCTTGCCAAGTTTGTATCCAAGTTTGTATCATTTCATGGATGAACATTGATTATAAGAAAAGCTTTCTTGCCAAACCAAAGCCTCAATATTGTGTATCCCAATGAAATGAGCATGATTATGGTGCTAATAACAAAAAGAATTGAGATTATTTACCAGTATCCAAGTTTGTATCTTTTTATGGATGAATTTTCATTATTAAGGAAATAAGGGGAAACAAACATTTTCCTGCAAATCTAAAGCCATCAATATCGTGTATCCCAATAGGGTGAACACGATTGTTGTGTCAATAACAAAAAAAGTTAAGATTTTTGTAAGTATCCAAGTTTGTATCATTTCATGAATGAACTTCGATTATAAGGGAAATGGTGGAAAGAAAGGCTTTTCTTGCTAAACCAAAGCATCAATATCGTGTATTCCAATGAGATGAACATGATTATAATGCCAATAAAAAAAAGAATGAAGATTATTGCAAGTATATAAGTTAGTATAATTTCATGGATGAACTTCAAATATAAGGGAAATGGTGGAATGAAAAGCTTTTCTTGCCAAAATAAAGCACCAATATCGTGTTCCTAATGAGATGAACATGAGTTTAGCTCCAATAACAAAAAAAATTAACTATTGCAAGTATCCATGTCTGTATCATTTCATGGATAAACTTTGAATATAAAGGAAATGATGGAAAGAAAAGCTTTCTTGCAAATCCAAAGCATCAATATCATGTATCCCAATGATATGAACATGATTGTACTACCAATAAAAAAAGAATCGAGACTATTACAAGTATCCAAGTTTGTATCATTTTGTGGATGAACTTTGATTATAAGGGAAATGGGGGAAGGAAAAGCTACTTTGGCCTAACCAAAGAATCAATATCGTGCATCCCAACAAGATGAAAATGATTGTAGTGCTACTAAATAAAAGAATCGAGATTATTACAAGCTTCCAAGTTTATATCATTTCATGGATGAACATTGATTTTAAGGAAAATGGTGGAAAGAAAAGCTTTTCTTGCCAAACCAAAGCAACAATATCGTGTATCCCAATAAGATGAACATGATTGTAGTGCCAACAACAAAAAAAATCGAGATTATTACAAGTACCAAGCTTTTATCATTTCATGGATGAACTTTCAATGTAGGGGAAATGGTAAAAAGAAAAGCTTTTCTTGCAAAACCAAAACATCAATATCGTGTATCCAAATTAGATGAACCATATTGTAGTGCCTATAACAAAAAAAATGAAGATTATTAAGAGTATCCGTGTTTGTATCATTTCGTGAATGAACTTTAATTAGAAGGAAAATATTGGAAAGAAGAGCTTTTCCTGCCAAACCAAAGCATCAATATCGTGTATCCCAATGAGAAGAACATAACTGTAGTGTTAATAATAGAAAGAATTAAGGTTATTACAAGTATCCAAGTTTGTATCATTTCATGGATGAACTTTGATTTTAAGGAAAATGATGAAAAAAAAGTATCCAGGTTTGTGTCATTTCATGGATGAACTTTGATTATAAAGGAAACACTAGAAAGAAAAGCATTTCTAGCCAAGTCAAAGCATTAATATCATGTATCCCATTGAGATGATCATGATTATAATGCCAACAATAAAAGGAATCAAGATTATTACTAGTATCCAAGTTTATTTCATTTCGTGGATGAACTTTGATTATAAGGAAAATAGCGAAAGGAAAAACTTTTGCTGCCAAACCAAAGCATCAATAATGTGTATCCTAATGAGATGAACATGACTGTAGTGGCTATAACAAAAAGAATCAAGATTACTACAATTATCTGTGTTTATATCATTTCATGGATGAACTTTGAATATGGAAAATGGAAAAAAAAAAAAGCTTTTCTTGCCTAACCAAAGCATCAATATCGTGTATCCCAACGAGATAAACACGATCATAGTGCCAATAACAAAAAAATCAAGATTATTACAAGTATCCAGTTTTGCATCATTTCATGGATAAACATTGATTCTAAGGGAAATGGTGGAAAGAAAAGCTTGTCTTGCCAAACCGAAGCATAAATATCATGTATTCCAATAAGAAGAACATGATTGTAGTGCCAATAACAAAAATAATCGAGATTATTAATAGTATCCAAGTTTGTATCATTTCATGGACGAACTTTGATTACGAGGAAAATGGTGGAAAGAAAAACCTTGCTTACTAAACCAAAGCATCAATATCGTGTATCGCAATGAGTTGAACATGATTACAGTGCCAATAACAAAAAAAATTAAGATTACTACAAGTATCTAAGTTTGCATAATTTCACGGATGAGCTTTGATTGTAAGGAAAATAGTGGCAAGAATAGCTTTTTTTATCAAACAAAAGCATCAATGTCATGTATCCCAATGAGGTGAACATGATTGTCATGCCAATGACAAAAAGAATCGAGATCATTACAAGCGTCTAAGTTTGTATCATTTCACGGATGAACTTTGATTATGAGGAAAATAGTGGAAAAAAAAGCTTTTCTTGCCAAACCAAAGCATCAATATCGTGTATCCGAATGACATAAACATGATTGTAGTTCCAATAACAAAAAAAATGAGATTATTGCAGGTATCAAAGTTTGCATCATTTTGTGGATTAACTTTAATTAGAAGGGCAATGGTGAAAAGAAAAGCTTTTTATGCAAATCCAAAGCATCAAAATCGTGCATACTAATGTGGAGAACAAGATTGTAGTGCCCATAACAAAAAGAATGGAGATTATTAAAAGTTTGTCTCATTTCATGAATGAACTTTAATTATAGGGAAAATGGTGTAAAAAAAAGCTTTTCTTGCCAAACCGAAGCATCAATATCATGTATCCTAAAGAGATGAACATGATTGTGGTACCATTAATAAAAAGAATCGAGATTATTGCAAGTATCTAAGTTTGTATCATTTCATAGATGAACTTTGATTATAAGGAAAATAATGGCAAGAATAGCTTTTCTTGCCAAACCAAAGCATCAATATCGTGTATCCTAATGAGATAAACATGATTGTCATGCTAATAACAAAAGAACCGAGATTGTTACAAGTATCCAAGTCTGCATCATTTCATGAATGAACTTTGATTATAAGGAAAATATTGGAAAGAATATATTTTTTTGCCAAACTAAAGAATCAATATCGTGTATCCCAATGAGACGAAGATGATTGTCGTGCCAATAACAAAAGGAATCGAGATCATTGCAAGTGTCCAAATTTGTATCATTACATGGATGAACTTTGATTATAAGGAAATCGCAAAAAAAAAGCTTTTCTTGCCAAACCAAAGTATCAATATCGTGTGTCCCAATGAGATGAACATGATTGTTGTTCTAATAACAAAAAGAATCGAGACTATTACATGTATCCAGGTTTATATCATTTCATGGATGAACTTTACTATAAGGGCAATGGTGGAAGGAGAAGCTTTCCATGCAAATCCAAAGCATTAATATCGCGCATACTAATATGGAGAACAAAATTGTAATGCCCATAACAAAAAGAATGGAGATTATTAAAAGTATCCAAGTTTGTCTCATTTCATGAATGAACTTTAATTATAGGGAAAATGGTGCAAAAAAAAGCTTTTCTTGCCAAACTAAAGCATTAAAATCATGTATCCTAATGAGACGAACATGATTGTAATGCCATTAATAGAAAGAATCAAGATTATTGCAAGCCGCCAAGTTTGTATCATTTCATGGATAAACTTTGATTATAAGGAAACTGGTGGCAAAAAACAACTTTTCCTGCCAAACCAAAGCATTAATATCACGTATCCTAATGAGATGAACAAAATTGTAATGCCAATAACAAAAAGAGCAGAGATTATTACAAGTATCCAAGTTTGTATTATTTTGTGGATGAACTACGATTATAAGGGTAATGGTGGAAGGAAAAGCTTTTCATGCAAATCAAAAGCATAAAAATCATGTATGCTAATATGGAGAACAAGATTATAGTTATAAGGAATAGAGATTACTAAGAGTATCCAAGTTTGTCTCATTTCACGATTGAACTTTAGTTATAAGGAAAATGGTGTAAAGAAAAGCTTTTTTTGCCAAACCAAAGCATCAATATCGTGTATCCCAAAGAGACGAACATGATTATAGTGCCATTAATAAAAAAAATTGAGATTATTGCAACTGACCAAGTTTGTATCATTTTATCTATGAACTTTGATTATAAGGAAAATAGTGGCAAGAATAGCTTTTCTTGCCAAACTAAAGCATCAATATCATGTATCCCAATGAGATGATCATGACTGCAATGCCAATAACAAAAAGAATCGAGATTATTATAAGTATCCAAGTTTATATCATTTCATGAAAGAACTTTGATTATAAGGAATTAGCATAAAGAATAGATTTTTTTGCAAAACCAAAGCATCAATATCTTGTATCCTAATGAAATGAACATAATTATCATACCAATAACAGGAAGAATATAGAGGCACCCAAGTTTGTACCTTTTCATGGATGAACTTTGATTATAAGGAAAATGGTGGAAAGAAAAGCTTTTCTTTCCAAACCCTAGCATCAATATCGGGTATCCCAATGAGATAAATATGATTGTAGTTCTAATAACAAAAAGAACCAAGATTATTACAAGTATCCAAGTTTGTATTATTTCATGGATGAACTTTGATTATAAGGGCAATAGTGGAAGGAAAAGCTTTTCGTGCAAATCCAAAGCATCAATATCGTGCATCCTAATGTGTAGAACAAGATTATAGTGCCCATAACAAAAAGAATGGAGATTATTATGGGTATCCAAGTTTGTCTCATTTCATGAATGAACTTTAATTATAGGGAAAATGGTGTAAAGAAAACCTTTTCTCACCAAATTAAAGCATCAATATCGCGTATCCCAACGAGACGAACATGATTGTAGTGCCATTAATAAAAAGAATCGAGATTATTGCAAGTATCCAAGTTTGTATCATTTCATGGATGAACTTTGATTATAAGAAAAATAGTGGCAAGAATAGCTTTTGTTGCCAAACCAAAGCATCAATATCGTGTATCCTAATGAGATGAACATGATTATAGTGCCAATAACAAAAGGAGTCAAAAGTATTACAAGTATCCATTTTTGTATCGTTTAATGGATGAACTTTGATTATAAGAAATATGGTGGAAAAAACAGCTTTTCTTGCCAAACCAAAGGATCAATATCATGTATCCCAAGTAGATGAACATTATTATAGTGCCACTAACAAAAAGAATCGAGATTATTACAAGTATCTAGGTTCATATCAGTTCATAGATGAACTTTGATTAGAAAGAAAATAGTGGAAGAATAGCTTTTCTTACCGAACCAAAGCATTAATATCATGTACCCCAATGAGATGAACATGATTGCAGTGCTAATAACAAAAAAATTTGAGATATTACAAGTATCAAATTTTGTGTCATTTCATGGATGAACTTTGAGTATAAGGAAAATAGTGGAATGAATAGATTGTTCTCCAAACCAAAGCATCAATATTGGGTATCCGAATGAGATGAACATGATTGTCATGCCAATAACAAAAAGTATCGAGATTATTACAAGTATCGAAGTGTGTACTATTTCATGGATGAACTATGATTCTAAGGAAAATAGTGGAAAGAATAGATTTTTCTGCCAAACTAAAGCATCAATATCGTGTATCCTAATGAGATGAACATAATTGTCATGCCAATAACAAAAAGAATTGAGATCATTACAAGCGTCAAAGTTTGTATCATTTCATGGATGAACTTTGATTATAAGGAAAATGGTGGAAAGGAAAGCTTTTCTTACCAAATTAAAACATCAACATCATGTATCCCAATAAGACAAACATGATTATACCTCCAGTAACAAAAAAAACCGAGATTATTACAAGAATCCAGGTTTGTATCATTTCATGGATGAACTTTGATTATAAAGGCAATGGTGGAAGGAAAAGCTTATCCTATAGATCCAAAACATCAATATCATGTATCTTAATATGGAGAACAAGATTGTAGTGCCCATAACAAAAAAAATAGAGATTATTAAGAGTATCCAAGTTTATGTCATTTTGCGAATGAACTTTAATTATAGCGAAAATGGTGTAAAGAAAAGCTTTTCTTACCAAACTAAAGCATCAATATCGTGTATCCCAATGAGACGGACATGATTGTAGTGCCATTAATAAAATGAATCAAGATTATTACGGGTATCCAAGTTTTTATCATTTCATGGATGAACTTTGATTATAAGAAAAATAGTGGCAAAAATAGCTTTTATTGCCAAACCAAAGCATTAATATCGTGTATCCTAATAAGATAAACATGATTGTAGTGCCAACAACAAAAAGATTATTACGAGTATCCAAGTTTGTATCATTTTATGGATGAACTTTGATTATAAGGAAAATGGTGGAAAGAATAGCTTTTCTTGCCAAACTAAAGCATCAATATCGGGTATCCCAATGAGATGAAAATGATTGTTAGGCCAATAACAAAATGAATCGAGACTATTACAAGTATCCAAGTTTGTATCATTTGATGGATGAAGTTTAATTATAAGGGCAATGATGGAAAGGAAAGCTTTTCCTACCAAACCAGAACAGAAATATTGTGTATCCTAATGAGATGAAAATGATTGTCCCGCCAATAGCAAAAAGAATTGAGATCACTACAAGCATCCAAATTTGTATTATTTTGTGGATGAACTTTGATTATAAGGAAACTGAAGGAAAGAAAAGCTTTTCTTCTAAAACCAAAGCATCAATAACGTGTACCTCCATAAGATGAACATGATTGTAGTGCCAATAAGAAAAAGAATCGAGATTATTACAAGTATCCAAGTTTGTATCATTTCAAAGATGAACTTTGATTTTCAGGAAAATGGTGGAAAGAAAATTTTTTCTTGCCAAACCAAGGCATTAATATCGTGTATCTGAAAGAGATGAACATGATTGGAGTGCCGATAACAAAAAGAATCAAAATTATTGAAAGTAGCAGGTTTGTATCTTTCCATGGATAAACTTTGACTATAAGGAAACTGGTGGCAAGAACAACTTTTCTTACCAAACCAAAGCATTAATATCGTGTATCCTAATGTGGAGAACAAGATTGTAGTACCCATAACAAAAAGAATGGAGATTATTAAGAGTATCCAAGTTTTTCTCATTTCACGAATGAATTTTATATATAGGGAAAATGGTGTAAAGAAAAGCTTTTCTTGCCAAATTAAAGCATCAATATCGTGTATCCCAATGAGACGAACATGATTGTAGTGCCATTAATAAAAAGAATCAAGATTTTTGCAAGTATCCAGGTTTGTATCATTTCATGGATGAACTTTGATTATAAGAAAATACTGGCAAGAATAATTTTTGTTGCCAAACTAAAGCATGGTTATCATGCATCCCATTTAGATGAATGTGATTGTAGTGCCAATAACAAAAAGAATCAGGATTATTAAAAGTATCCAGGTTTGTATCAGTTCATGGATGAACTTTGATTAGAAGAAAAATGGTGGAAGAATAGCTTTTCGTACCAAACCAAAGCATTAATATCGTGTATCCCAATGAGATGAACATGATTGCAGTGCCAATAACAAAAAGAATCGAGATATTACAAGTATCAAAGTTTATATCATTTCGTGGATGAACTTTAAGTATAAGGAAAATAGTAGAATGAATAGATGTTTCTGCCAAACCATAGCATCAATATCGGGTATCCCAATAAGATGAATATGATTGTCATGCCAATAACAAAAGGAATTGACATTATTACAAGTATCCAAGTGCGTATCATTTCATGGATGAACTTTGATTTTAAGGAAAATAGTGGTAAGAATAGATTTTCCTACCAAACCAAAGCATCAATATCGTGTATCCCAATGAGATGAACATGATTGTCGTGCCAATAACAAAAAGAATCAAGATCATTATAAGCATCAAAGTTTGTATCATTTCAGGGATAAACTTTGATTATAAGGAAAATGGTGAAAAGAAAATCTTGTCTTACAAAACCAAAGCATTAATATCGTGTATCCCAATGAGATGAACGTGATTATAGCTCCAATAACAAAAAGAACCGAGATTATTACAAGTATCTAGGTTTGTATCATTTCATGGATGAACTTCGATTATAAGGGCGGAAGGAAGAGCTTTTCTTATAGATCCAAAGCATCGATATCGTGTATCCTAAAATGGAGAACAAGATTGTAGTACCCATAATATCCAAGTTTGTCTCATTTTTCGAATGAACCTTAATTATGGGGAAAATGGTGTAAAAAAAAGCTTTTCTTGCAAAACCAAAGCATCAATATCGTGTATCCTAATGAGACAAACATAATTATAGTGCCATTAATAAAAAGAATTGAGATTATTACAAGTATCTAAGTTTGTATCATTTCATGGATAAACTTTGATTATAAGGAAAATAATGGCAAGAATAGCTTTTTCGCCAAACCAAAGCATCAATATTATGTATCCTAATGAGATGAACATGATTGTAGTGCCAATAACAAAAAGAATCAAGACTATTACAAGTATCCAAGTTTGTATCATTTCATGGATGAAGTTTAACTATAAGGGTAACGATGGAAGGGAATACTTTTCCTGCCAAACCAAAGCCGTAATATCGTGTATCCCCGTGAGATGAAAATGATTGTCCTGCCAATAACAAAAAGAATCGAGATCATTACAAGTGTCCAAGTTTGTATTATTTCATGGATGAACTTTAATTATAAGGAAAATGGCAGAAAGAAAAGCTTTTCTTCCAAGACCAAAGCATTAATAACTTGTACCCCCTTGAGATGAACATAATTATAGTGCCAATAACAAAAAGAATCGAGATTATTACAAGTATCCAAGTTTTTATCATTTCATGGATGAACTTTGATTATAAGGAAAATGGTGGAAAGAAAATTTTTTTCTTGCCAAACCAAGGCATTAATATCGTGTATCCGAAAGAGATAAACATGATTGTAGTGCCAATAACAAATAGAATCAAAATTATTAAAAGTATCAAGTTTGTATCTTTCGATGGATGAACTTTACCTATAAGAAAAATGGTGGCAGGGATAGCTTTTCTTACCAAACCAAAGCATTAATATCGTGTATCCCAATAAGATAAACATGATTGTATTGCTAGTAACAAAAAAGTCAAAATTATTTCAAGTTTCCAAGTTTGTATCATTTCATGGATGAACTTTAATTATATGGGAAATGGTGGAAAGAAAGAAGTTTCTTACCAAACCAAAGCATCAATATCATCCATCCCACTGAGATGAACATGATAGTTGTTCTAGTAAAAAAAACTTGAGATTGTTACAAGTATCCAAGTTTGTATCATTTCATGAATAATTTTTTATTATAAGGGAAATAGGGGAAACAAAAGCTTTTCTTGCCAAACCAAAGCATCATTATCATGTGTCCCATTAAGATGAACATGATTACTATGCCAATAACAAAAAGAATCAAGATTATCACAAGTATCCAAGGTTTTATCATTTCATGGGTGAACTTTGATTATAAGGAAAATCGTGGCAAGAACAGCTTTTCTTGCCAAACCAAAGCATCAATATTATGTATCCCAATAGAGATGAACATGATTGTAGTGCCAATAACAAAAGGAATCGAGATTATTACAAGTATCCATGTTTGTATCATTTCATGGATGAACTTTGATTATAAGGAAAATAGTGGAAAGAATAGATTTTTCTGCCAAACCAAAGCATCAATATCATGTATCCTAAAGAGATGAACATGCTTGTCGTGCCAATAACAAAAAGAATAGAGATTATTACAAGTATCCAAGTTTGTATCATTTCATGGATGAACTTTGATTATCAGCAAAATAGTGGAAAGAATGGATTTTTCTGCCAAACCAAAGCATTAATATTGTGTATCCCAATGAGATGAACATGATTGTCGTGCCAATAACAAAAAGAATCAAGATTATTACAAGCATTGAAGTTTGTATCATTTCATGGATGAACTCTGATTATAACAAAAATGGTGGGAAGAAAAGTTTTTCTTGCCAAACCAAAGCGACAATACCGTGTATCCTAATGATATGAACATGGTTGTAGTTCTAATAACAAAAGGAACGATGATTATTACGAGTATCCAAGTTTGTATCATTTCATGGGTGAACTTCGATTATAAGGGCAATGGTGGAAGGAAAAGCTTTTCATGCAAATACAAAGTATCAATATCGTGTATCCTAATGTGGATAGCAAGATTATAGTGCCTATAACAAAAGGAATAGAGATTATTAAGAGTATCCAAGTTTGTCTCATTTCAGAAATAAACTTTAATTATAGGGAAAATGGTGTAGAGAAAAGCTTTTCTTGCCAAACCAAAGCATCAATATCATGTATCCCAAAGAGGCAAACATGATTATAGTTCCATTAATAAACAGAATAGAAATTATTGCATGTGTCCAAGTTTTTATCATTTCATGGATGAACTTCGGTTATGAGGGAAATAGTAGAAAGAAAGCTTTTTTTGGAAAACCAAAGCATCAATAACGTGTATCCCCATGAAATGAACATAATTCTAGTGCCAATAACAAAAAAAATCAAGATTATCATAAGCATCCATGTTTGTATCTTTTCACAGATGAACTTTAATTATAAGGAAAATAGTGGAAAGAGAAATTTTTCTTGCCAAACCAAAGCATCAATATCGCGTATCTAAATGAGATGCACATGATTGCAGTGCCAATAATAAAAAGATTTGAAATTATTAATCGTATCCAAGTCTATATCTTTCTGTGGATGAACTTTGACTATAAGGAAAGTGGTGGCAAGAGCAACTTTTCTTGCTGACCAAAGCATCAATATCATGTATCCCAATGAGATAAACATGATTGTAGTACCAATAACAAATAGAGTCAAGACTATTACAGGTATCCAAGTTTGTATCATTTAATGGATGAACTCTGATTATAAGGGAAATGGTGAAAAGAAAAGAGTTTCTTACCAAACCAAGGCATCAATATCATGTATCCTATTGAGATGAACATGATTGTTGTACCAATGAAAAAAGACTCGAGATTATTACAAGTATCTAAGTTTGTATCATATCATGAATGAACTTTGATTATAAAGGAAATAGTGGAAAGAAAAGCTTTTCTTGCTGAACCAAAGCATCAATATCGTGCATCCCATTGAGACGAACATGTTTGCTATGCCAATAAAAAAAGACTCAAGATTATTACATGTATTTAAGTTTGTATCATTTCATGAATGAACTTTAATTATAAGAGAAATGGCAGAAAGAAAAGCTTTTCTTGCTGAACCAAAACATTAATATCATGCATCCCAATGAGATGAACATAATTGTTGTGCCAATAATAAAAAAAATAAGATTATTACAAGTATCCAAGTTTGTATCATTTCATGGATGAACTTTTATTATAAGGAAAATGGTGGAAAGAAAGGCTTTTCCTGCCAAACCAAAGCATCAATATTGTTTATCCCAATAAGATGAACAAGATTGTAGTGCCAATAACAAAAAGAATCAAGATTATTACAAGTACCCAAGTTTGTTTCATTTAATGGGAACTTTGATTATAACAGCAATGGTGGAAAGAAAAGCTTTTTATGCAAATCCAAAGCTTCAATATCGTGCATCCTAATGTGGAGAACAAGATTGTAGTGCCCAAAACAAAAAGAATAGAGATTATTAAAAGTATCCAAGTTTGTCTCATTTCACGAACAAACTTAATTATAAGGAAAATGGTAGAAAGAAAAGCTTTTCTTGCCAAGCTAAAGCATCAATATTGCGTATCCCAAAGAGACAAACATGATTGTAGTGCCATTATTGAAAGAATCGAGATTATTGCAAGTATCCAAGCTTGTATCATTTCATGGATGAACTTTGATTATAAGGGAAATGGTGGACAGAAAAGCTTTTCTTGCCAAACTAAAGCATCAACATCATGTATCCCAATGAGATGAACATGATTGTAATGCCATTTAAAAAATAATCAAGATTATTACAAGTATCCAAGTTTGTAGTATTTCATGGATAAACTTTGATTATGAGGGAAATTGTGGAAAGAAAAACTTTTCTTGCAAATCCAAAGCATCGATATCGTCTATCCCAATGCAGAGAACATGATTGTAGTGCACATAACAAAAAGAATAGAGATTATTAAGAGTATTCAAGTTAGTCTCAATTCACGAATAAACTTTAATTTTATGGAAAATGATGGAAAAAAAGTGTTTCCTGCTAAACCAAAGCATCAATATAGTGCATCCCAATGAGAAGAACATGGTTGTGGTGCAATTACAAAAAGAGTCAACATTATTACAAGTATCCAAGTTTGTATAATTTCATGGTTGAACTTTGATTATAATTAAAATGGTGGAAAAAATAGCTTTTCTAGCCAAACCAAAGCATCAGTATTATGTATCCCAATGAGATGAACATGATTGTAGAGCCAATAACAAAAAGAATCGAGACTATTACAAGCAACCAAGTTTGTATCACTTTATGGATCAACTTTGATTGCAAGGAAAATAGCAATAAGAATAGATTTTCTTGCCAAACTAAAGCATCAATATCGTGTATCCCAATAAGATGGGCATGATTATAGTGCTAATAACAAAAAGAGCCAAGATTATTACAAGTATCCAAGTTTGTATCATTTCATGGATAAACTTTGATTATAAGGAAAGTGTTAGAAAGAATAGCTTTTCTTGCCAAACCAAAGCATCAATATCGTGTATCCAAATGAGATGAACATGATTGTAGTGCCAATGACAAAAAGAATTGAGATTATTATAGGTATCCCAGTTTATATCATTTCTTGGATGAACTTGATTAAAAGGAAAATGTAGGAAGAATAACTTTTCTTGCTAAACCAAAGCATCAATATCGTGTATCCCACAGAGATGAACACGATTGTAGTACCAATAACAAAAAGAATCAAGATTAGTGGAAGTATCCAAGTTTGTATCGTTTCATGGATAAACTTTGATTATAAGGAAAATAGTGGAAATAATAGATTTTTTTTGCCAAAACAAAGCATCAATACCATGTATAGCAATGAGATAAACATGATTGTTGCGCCAATAACAAAAAGAATCAAGATCATTACAAGTATCCAAGTTTGTATCATTTCACGGATGAACTTTGTTTACAAGGTAAACGGTGGAAAAAAAAGCTTTTCCTGCTAAACCAAAGCAACAATATCGTGTATCCCAATGAGATGAACATGATTGCAGTTCTAATAAAAAAAAGAACTGAGATTATTACAAGTATCTAAGTTTGTATCATTTCATAGATTGACTTTGATTATAAGGGCAATGGTGGAAGAAAAACCATTTCATGCAAATCTAAAGCATCAATATTGTGTATCCTAATATGGAAAACAAGATTGTGATACCTATAACAAAAAGAATAGAGATTATTAGAAGTATCGAAGTTTGTCTCTTTTCATGAATGAACTTTAATTATAGGCAAAATGGTGGAAAGAAAAGCCTTTCTTGCCAAGCTAGAGAATCAATATTGTCTATCCCAATAAGACGAACAAGATTGTAGTGCCATTAATAAAAAGAATCAAGATTATTGCAAGTATCCAAGTTTGGATCATTTCATGGATAAACTTCGATTATAAGGGAAATGGTGGAAAGAAAAGCTTTTCTTACCAAACCAAAGCATCAATATGATTTATCCTAATGAGATGAAAATGATTATAATGCCAATAAAAAAAAGAATTGAGATTATTACAAGTATCCTACTTTTGTATCATTTCAAGGATGAACTTTGATTATGAGGGAAATGGTGGAAGGAAAACCTTTTCTTGCAAATCCAAAGCATTGATATCGTGTATCCCAATGTGGAGAACATGATTGTAGTACAAAAAGAATGAAGATTATTAAGTGTACCCAAGTTAGTCTTAATTCACAACTAAACTCTAATTCCAGGTAAACTAGTGGAAAGAAAAATGTTTCCTACTAAACCAAAGCATCAATATCCTATATCCGAATGAGAAGAACATGATTGTGGTGCCAATAACAAAAAAAAATCGAGATTACTCCAAGTACCCAAGTTTGTATCATTTTATAGATGAACTTTGATTATAAGGAAAATAGTGGAAAGAAAAGCTTTTCCTGCCAAAACAAAACATCAATATCGTTTATTCACTTGCTTGTCATGCCAAAAACAAAACTTATGGAGATTATTTCTAGTATCCAAGTTTGTTTCATTTCATGGATGAACTTTAATTATAAGGAAAATGGTAGAAGGAAAAGCTTTTCTTGCCAAACTAAAGCATCAATAATGTGTCCCAATGAGATGAACATGATTGCAGTGCCAACACCAAAAACAATCGAGATTATTGCAAGCATCCAAGTTTGTATCATTTCATGGATAAACTTTAATTATAAGGAAAATGGCGAAAATAAAAATTTTTCTTGCCAAACTACAGTATCAATATTGTGTATCCCAATGAGATGAACATGATTGCAGTGCCATTAACAAAAAGAATTGAGATAATTATAGCTATCCAAGTTTGTATCCTTCCATGGATGAAATTTGACTATAAAGAAAATGGCGGCAAGAATAGCTTTTCTTGCCAAACCAAAGAATCAATATCGTGTATCCCAATGGGATGAACATGATTGTCATGCCAATAACAAAAAGAATCGAGATTATTACAAGTATCCCAGTTTGTATCATTTCATGGATAAACTTTGATTATAAGGGAAATGGTCGAAAAAAAGAGTTTCTTGCAAAACCAAAGCATCAATATGATGTATCCCATTGAGATGAACATGATTGTTGTGCCAATAAAAAAAAAGATCGAGATTATTACAAGTATCCAAGTTTGTATCATTTCACGAATGAACTTTGATTATAAGGAAAATGGTGTAAATAAAAGCTTTTCTTGCCGAACTAAAGCATCAATATCGTGTCTCCTAATGAGAAGAACATGATTGTAGTGCCAATAACAGAAGGGATCGAGATTATTACAAGTATCTAAGTTTGTATAATTTCATGGATAAACTTTAACTATAGGGGAAATGGTGGAAAGAAAAAGTGTTTCTTGCTAAATCAAAGCATCAATATCGTCTATCCCATTAAGATGAACATGATTATTATGCCAATAAAAAAAGATTGAGATTTTTACAAGTATCCTAGTTCATATCATTTCTCGAATGAACTTTGATTATAAGGGAAATGGTGGAAAGAAAAGATTTTCTTGCCACACCAATGTATCCCAATGAGATGAACATGATTGTAGTGCCATTTAAAAAAGAATCGAGATTATTACAAATATCCAAGTTTGTATCATTTCATGGATGAACCTTAATTATGAGGGAAATGGTGGAAAGAAAACATTTTGTTGCAAATCCAAAGCATCGATATCGTGTATTCCAATGCAAAGAACATTGTGGTGCCCATAACAAAAAGAATGGAGATTATTAAGACTATTTAAGTAAGTTTCAATTCAAGAATGAACTTTAATTATAAGGAACATGGTGGAAAAAAAAGTGTTTCCTACCAAACCAAAGCATCAATATCATGTATCGTAACGAGAAGAATATGATTGTGGCGCAAAAACAAAAAGAATCGAGATTATTACAAGTGTCCAAGTTTGTATTGTTTCACGAATGAACTTTGATTATACGGGAAATGGTGGAGAAAAAAGCTTTTTTTGCCAAACCAAAACATCAATATCATGTATCCTAATAGAAGAACATGATTGTAGTGCTAATAACAAAAGGAATCGAGATTATTACAAGTATCTAAGTTTGTATCATTTCATGGATGAACTTTGATTATAAGGGAAATGGTGGAAAGAAAAAGAGTTTTTTGCCAAACCAAAGCATCCATATCGTGTATCCCATTGAGATGAACATGATTATTGTGCCAATAAAAAAAAGGATTGAGATTATTACAAGTATCCAAGTTTGTATTATTTCTTAAATGGACTTTGATTATAAGGGAAATGGTAGAAAGAAAAGCTTTTCTTGCCGAACCAAGCCATCAATATCATGTATCCTAATGTGAAGAACATGATTGTAGTGTCAATAACAAAAAGAAACAAGATTATTGCAAGTATCTAAGTTTGTATCATTTCATGGATGAACATTCTTTATGAGGGAAATGCTGGAAAGAAAAGCTTGTCTTGCCAAACAAAAGCATCAATATGTGTATCCTAATGTGATAAACATGATTGTAGTGCCAATAACAAAAGGAATCAAGATTATTATAAGTACCCAAGTTTGTATCATTTAATGGGTGAATTTTGATTATAAAGGAATTGACGGAAAGAAAAGCTTATCTTGCCAAACCAAAGCATCAATATCGTGGATCCCAATGAGATGAACATGATTATGTGCCAATAACAAAAAAAAAAAATCAACATTATTACAAGTATGCAGGTTTGTATCATTTCACGGATGAAATTTTATTATAAGAAAAATGGTCGAAAGAAAAGCTTTTCCTACCAAACCAAAGCATGATGTTGTGTATCCCAATAAGGTGAGCAAGATTATAGTGCCAAAAGCAAAAAGAATCAAGATTATTATAAGTATCCAAGTTTGTATAATTTTACGAATGAACTTTGATTAGAAGGGTAATAGCGAAAAAAAAGCTTTTCATGCAAATCCAAAGCAACAATCTCATGTATCCTAATGTGAAAAACAAGATTGTGGTGCCCATAACAAAAAGAATTGGGATTATTAAGAGTATCCAAGTTTGTCTCATTTCACGAAGGAACTTTAATTATCGGGAAAATAGTGGAAAAAAAAGCTTTTCTTGCTAAGCCAAAGCAACAATATCATTTATTCTAATGAGATGAAAATGATTGTAGTGCCATTAATAAAAAGAATCGAATTGCTACAAGTATCCAGGGTTGTATCATTTCATGGATAAACTTTGATTATAAGGGAAATGGTGGAAATAAAAGCTTTTCTTGCCAAACCAATGTATCCCAATGAGATGAACATGATTGCACTGCCAATTAAAAAAAAATCTAGATTATTCCAAGTATTCAAGTTTGTATCATTTCATGGATGAACCTTGATTATGAGGGAAATGGTGCAAAGAAAACATTTTCTTGCAAATCCAAAGCATCGATATCGTGTATCCTAACGTAGAGAACATTGTAGTGCCCATAAAAAAAAGAATGTAGATTATTAAGAGTGTCCAAGTTAGTCTTAATTCATGAATGAACATTAATTATAAGGAAAATGGTGGAAGGAAAAGTGATTCCTACCAACCCAAAGCATCAATATTGTGTATCCCAATAAGAAGAATATGATTGTGGTGCCAAAAACAAAAGAATCGAGATTATTACAAGTATACATGTTTGTATTATTTCATGGTTGCACTTTGATTATAATGAAAATGGTGGGAAGAAAAGCTTTTCTTGCCAAACCAAAACATCAATATTATGTATCCCAATGAATAAACATGATTGTAGGGCCAATAACAAAAAGAATCGAGATTACTACAAGTATCCAAGTTTCTACCATTTTACGAGTGAACTTTGATTATAAGGGAAATGCTATAAAGAAAAGCTTTTCTTGCTGAACTAAAGAATCAATATCATATCCCAATGAGAAGAACATGATTTACTGCCAATAACAAAAGGAATCGGGATTATTACAAGTATCTGAGTTTATGCAATTTCATGGGTGAACTTTGATTTTAAGTTAAAAGGTGAAAAGAAAAATAGTTTCTTGCCAAACCAAAGCATCAATATCATGTATCCCATTAAGATGAACATGATTAATTTGCCAATAAAAAAAGGATTTAGATTATTACAAGTACCCAAGTTTGTATCATTTCTCAAATGAACTTTGATTATAAGGGAAATGGTGGAAAAAAAAACTTTTCTGGCCAAACCAAAGCATCAATATCGTGTATCCCAATGTGAAGAACATGATTCTACTACTACTAACAAAAGGAATCGAGATTATTACCAGTATCTAAGTTTGTATCATTTCATGGATGAACTTTGATTATAAGGGAACTGGTGGAAAGAAAAGCATTTCTTGCCAAAAAAAGCATAAATATCTTGTATCCTAATGAGATGAACACAATTGTCGTGCCAATAACAAAAGGAATCGAGATTATTACAGGTATCCAAGTTTGTATCATTTCATAGATGAACTTTGATTATAAAGGAAATGATGGAAATAAAAGCTTTTCTTGCCAAATCAAAGCATCAATATCATGTATCCTAATGAGATGAGTATGATTATGGTGCCAGTAACAAAAAAAAAATCAAGATTATTATAAGTATCCAAGTTTGCATCATTTCATGGATGAACTTTTATTATAAGGAAAATGGTAGAAAAAAAGCTTTTCCTACCAAACCAAAGCATTGATATTGTGTATCCCAGTAAGGTGAACAAGATTATAGTGCCAAAAACAAAAAGAATCAAGATTATTACAAGTATCTAATTTTGTATCATTTCATGGATGAACTTTGATTACAAGGGCAATGGTGGAAGTAAAAGCTTTTCATGCAAATCCAAAGCAATAATATCGCGTATCCTAATGTGGAGAAAAATATTATAGTGCCCATAACAAAAGGAATTGGGATTATTAAGAGTATCCAAGTTTGTCTCATTTCATGAATGAACTTTAATTATGGAGAAAATGGTAGAAAAAAAAGCTGTAGGGAAAATGGTGGAAAAAAAGCTTTTTTTGCCAAGCCCAAGCATCAATATCGTTTATTCCAATGAGATGAAAAGGATTGTAGTGCCATTAATAAAAAGAATCAAGATTGTTCCAAGTATCCAAGGTTGTATCATTTCAAGGATGAACTTTGATTACAAGGGAAATGGTGGAAAGAAAAGCTTTTCTTGCCAAACCAATGTATCCCAATGAGATGAACATGATTGTAGTGCCATTTAAAGAAAGAATCAAGATTATTACAAGATTCCAAGTTTGTATCATTTCATGGATGAACCTTGATTATGAGGGAAATGGTGGAAAGAAAACATTTTCTTGCAAATCCAAAGCATCGATATCATGTATCCCAATACGGAGAACATTGTAGTGCCCATAACAAAAAGGATGGAGATTATTAAGAGTGTCCAAGTTAGTCTCAATTCATGAAACAACATTAATTATAAGGAAAATGGTGGAAAGAAAAGTGTTTCCTACCAAGCCAAAGGATCAATATCATGTATCCCAATAAGAAGAATATGATTGTGGTGCCAAAACCAAAAGAATCAAGATTATTACAAGTATCCATGTTTGTATCATTTCATGGTTGAGCTTTGATTATAATGAAAATGGTGGAAAGAAAAACTTTTCCTGCCAAACCAAAACATCAATATTGTGTATCCCAATTAGATGAACATGATTGTCGTGCCAATAAGAAAAAAAAATCGAGATTATTACAGGTATCCATGTTTGTACTATTTCACAAATGAACTTTAACTATAAGGGAAATGGTGTAAAGAAAAAGCTTTTCTGGCTAAACCAAAGCATAAATATCGTGTATCCCAATGAGAAGAACATGATTGTAGTGCCAATAACAAAAGGAATCGAGAATATTTCAACTATCTAAGTTTATACAATTTCATAGGTGAACTTTGATTATATGTTAAATGGTGGAAAGAAAAATAGTTTCTTGCCAAACCAAAGCATTAATATCGTGTATCCCATTGAGATGAACGTGATTATTGTGCCAATAAAAAAATCATTTAGATTATTACATGTATCCAAGTTTGTATTATTTCTCAAATGAACTTTGATTATAAGGGAAATGGCGGAAAGAAAAACTTTTCTTACCGACCCAAAGCATCAATATCGTGTATCCTAATGTAGAGAACAAGATTGTAGTGCCCATAACAAAAAGAATTAGGATTATTAAGAGTATCCAAGTTTGCCTCATTTCATGAATGAACTTTAGTTATGGGGAAAATGGTGGGAAGAAAAGCTTTTCATGGATGAACTTTGATTATAAGGGATATGGTGGAAAGAAAAGCTTTTCTTGTCGAACCAATGTATCCTAATAAGATGAACATGATTGTAGTGCCATTTAAAAAAAGAATCGAGATTATTACAAGTATCCAAGTTTGTATCATTTCATGGATGAACCTTGATTATAAGGGAAATGGTAGAAAGAAAATATTTTCCTGCAAATCTAAAGCATTGATATCATGTATCCCAATGCGGAGAACATTATAGTGCCCATAACAAAAAGAACAGAGATTATTGAGAGTGTCCAAGTTAGTCTCAATTCACGAATGAAATTTAATTATAAGGAAAATGGTGAAAAGAAAAATGTTTTGTACCAAACCAAAACATCAATATCATGTATCCCAACGAGAAGAATATGATTGTGGTGCCAATAACAAAAAGACTCGAGATTATTACAAGTATCCAAGTTTGTATCATTTCATGGTTGAACTTTTACTATAATGAAAATGGTGGAAAGAAAAGCTTTTCTTGCTAAACCAAAATATCAATATTGTGTATCCCAATGAGATGAACATTATTGCAGAGCTAACAACAAAAAAACCAAGATTATTACAAGTATCCAAGTTTGTATCATTTGATGGATGAACTTTGATTACAAGAAATACAGTGGCAAGAATAGCTTTGCTTGCCAAACCAAAGCATCAAGATCATGTATCCCAATGAGATGAACATGATTGTAGTGCCAATAACAAAAAGAGCTGAGATTATTAGAAGTACTCAAGTTTCTATCATGTCATGGATGAACTTCAATTATAAGGAAAATGGTGGAAAGAACACCTTTACTTCCCAAACCAAAGCATCAATATTGTGTATCCCAATGAGATGAACATGATTGTAGTGCCAACAAGAAAAAGAATCGATATTATTATGGGTTTCCATGTTTGTATCATTTAATGGATGAAATTGATTATAAGGAAAATGGTGGAAGAATAGCTTTTCTTGTCAAGCCAAAGTATATCGTCTATCCCAATGAGATGAACATAATTGTAGTGCCAATAACAAAAAGAATCAAGATCATTACAAGTATCCAAGTTTGTATTATTTCATGGATGAGCTTTGATTATAAGGAAAATGGTAGAAAGAAAAGCTTTTCTTGCCAAACCAAAAGTATCAGTATCGTGTATCCCAATGAGATGAACATATATGTAGTGCCAATAACAAAAGGAATCAAGATTATTGCAAGTATCCAAGTTTTTGTTATTTTGTGGATGAAATTTGATTACAAAGAAAATGGTAGAAAGAAAAGCTTTTCTTGCTAAACCAAAGCATCAATATCGTACATCCCAATAAGATGAACATGATTGTAGTGCCAATAACAAAAAGAGCCAAGATTATTGCAAGTATTTAAGTTTGTACCATTTCATGGATAAACTTTGATTATAGGGGAAATGGTAGAAAAAGATGCTTTTCTGGCTAGACCAAAGCATTAGTATTGTGTATTCTGGTGAGATGAACATGATTATAACACCAACAACCAAAAGAATTAAGATTACCACAAGTATCTAGGTTTGTATCATTTCATGGATGAACTTTGATTTCAAGGGCAATGGTGGAATGAAAAGCTTTTCGTGCAAATCCAAAGCAATAATATGGTGTATCCTAATATGGAGAACAAGATTGTAGTGCCAATAACAAAAAGAATTGGGATTATAAAGAGTATCCAAGTTTGCCTCATTTCATGAATGAGCTTTAATTATAGGGAAAATGGTGGAAAGAAAAGTTTTTCTTGCCAAGCCAAAGCATCAATATCGTTTATTCCAATGAGACGAAAATGATTATAGTGCCATTGATAAAAAGAATCAAGATTGTTGCAAGTGTTCAAGGTTGTATCATTTCACGGATGAACTTTGATTATAAGGGAAATGGTGGAAAGAAAAACTTTTCTTGCTGAACCAAAGTATCAACATCGTGTATCCCAATATGAAGAACACGATTGTAGTGCTAATAACAAAAGGAATCGAGATTATTACAAGTATCTAAGTTTGTATCATTTCATGGATGAACTTTGATTATAAGGGAAATGATGGAAAGAAAAGCATTTATTGCCAAACAAAAGCATAAATATCTTATATCCTAACGAGATGAACATGATTGTCATGCCAATAACAAAAGGAATCGAGATTATTACAAGTATCCAAGTTTGTATCATTTCATGAATAAACTTTGATTATAAGGGAAATGATGGAAAGAAAAGCTTTTCTTGCCAAACCAAAGCATCAATATCGTTGATCCCAATAAGATGAACATGATTATAGTGCCAATAACAAAAAAAATCAAGATTACTACAAGTATCCAAGTTTATATCATTTCATGGATGAACTTTTATTATAAGCAAAATGGTGGAAAGAAAAGCTTTTCCTACCAACCAAAGCATTGATATTGTGCATCACAATAAGGTGAACAAGATTGTAGTGCCAAAATAAAAAAGAATCAAGATTATTATAGGTGTCCATGCTTGTATCATTTCATGGATGAACTTTGATTACAAAAGTAATGGTGGAAAGAAAAGCTTTTCATGCAAATCCAAAGTAACAATATCGTGTATCCTAATGTGGAGAACAAGATTGCAGTGCCCATAACAAAAAGAGTTGGGAATATTTAGAGTATCCAAGTTTGTCTCATTTCATGAATGAACTTGAATTATGGGGAAAATGGTGGAAAGAAAAGCTTTTCTTGCCAAGCCAAAGCATCAATATCGTTTATTCCAATGAGATGAAAATGAGTGTAGTGCCATTAATAAAAAGAACCGAGATTGTTGCAAGTATCCAAGGTTGTATCATTTCATGGATGAACTTTGACTATAAGGAAAATAGTGGAAAGAAAAGCTTTTCTTGCCAAACCAATGTATCCTAATGAGATATACATGATTGTAGTGCCATTTAAAAAAAGAATTGAGATTATTACATTATAGTGCTATTTAAAAAAAAGAATCGAGATTATTACAAGCATCCAAGTTTGTATCATTTCATGGATGAACCTTGATTATGAGGGAAATGGTAGAAAAAAAATGTTTTCTTGCAAATCTAAAGCATCGATATCGTGTATCCCAATGCGAAGAACATTATAGTTGCCATAACAAAAAGAATGAAGGTTATTAAGAGTGTCCAAGTTAGTCTCAATTCACAAATGAACTTTAATTATAAGGAAAATGGTGGAAAAAAAGTGTTTTGTACCAAACCAAAGCATCAATATCGTGTATCCCAACGAAAAGAACATGATTGTGGTGCCAATAACAAAAAAACTTGAGATTATTACAAGTATCCAAGTTTGTATCATTTCATGGGTGAACTTTGACTATAATGAGAATGGTGGAATGAAAAGCTTTTCGTGCCAAACGAAAACATCAATATTGGGTATCCCAATAAGATGAACATGATTGCAGTGTTAATAACAAAAAAAAACCAAGATTATTACAAGTATCCAAGTTTGTATCATTTGATGGATGAACTTTGATTATAAGGAATATCGTGGCAAGAACAGCTTCTCTTGCCAAACCAAAGCATCAATATCAAGTATCCCAATGAGATGAACATGATTGTAGTGCTAATAACAAAAAGAGCTAAGATTATTACAAGTATCTGAGTTTGTATCATGTCATGGATGAACTTTGATTATAAGGAAAATGGTGGAAAGAACACCTTTACTTCCCAAACCAAAGCACCAATATTGTGTATCCCAATGAGATGAACATGATTGTAGTGCCAATAAGAAAAAGAATCGATATTATTATAGGTTTCCAAGTTTGTATCATTTCATGGATGAACTTTGGTTACAAGGAAAATATGGAAGAATACCTTTTCTTGTCAAGCCAATTCATCAATATCATCTATCCCAATGAGATGAACATGATTGTATTGCTAATAACAAAAAGAATCGACATCATTAAAAGTATCCAAGTTTGTATTATTTCATGGATGAGCTTTGATTATAAGGAAAATGGTAGAGAAAAAGCTTTTCTTGCCAAACTAAAAGTATCAATATCATGTATCCCAATAAGATGAACATATTTGTAGTACCAATAATAAAAAAGAATCAAGATTACTACAAGTATCCAAGTTTTTGTTATTTCATGTATGAAATTTGATTTCAAAGAAAATCGTAGAAAGAAAAGCTTTTCTTGCTAAACGAAAGCATCAATATCGTGCATCCCAATGAGATGAACATGATTGTAGTGCCAATAACAAAAAGAGCCAAGATTATTGCAACTATCTAAGTTTGTATCATTTCATGGATAAACCTTGATTATAGCGAAAATGGTGGAAAGAGATGCTTTTCTGGCCAGACCAAAGCATCAGTATCGTGTATTCCAATAAGATGAACATGATTGTACTACCAACAACCAAAAAAATTAAGATTATCACAAGTATCCAGGTTTGTATCATTTCATGGAGGGACTTTGATTATAAGGGAAATAGTGGAAAGAAAAGCTTTTCTTGCGAAACCAAAGTTTCAATATTGTGTTTCCCAATTAGACGAACATGATAATGTGCCAATAACAAAAAGAATTGAGATTTTTACTGTAGACACCTTATTTGTCTGGGCTAATTTTAGCAGCCGAGCTAATTTTCCACGGTCTAAGCATTTTTGACTCATCCACCATTTATCAAAAACTCGATTTTAACTTGTTTATTTGTACAAAAAAATCAAAACCCATGTCAAATTAGGAATTTGGACTTTTGAATTAATCAAAACATTTTTTTGAAGTCTAAATTGGATAAAAAAGGGTCAATATCACATGATCACCCTATTCCCTAGCTTGTTAACTAATATCACCATCAGCCACCCTATTTGCTGGAAAATCATTTCAGCATTTAAACCAGCCACCCT